>JBBMKE010099224.1:0-16910 GCA_037834125.1 Lippia alba | reverse complement strand
GGAAGTTCTTTATGAACTCCAACTTATTCAAGCATTCGGATTTATTCTGGATGTTCATTTATTGGCAAGCATATTATCATTGTTGTTGGGCTCGACGGTTATGCGTGAATATGATGATCGGGAGGTGAGCGCCAACGACATCATTGACACCGGCTGTCATACTTAGACTATTGACACCGACTCCAACCAGGAGGTTTGGTTAACTCAGGACTATGGTCAGGAAAGGACCGTAAATCTTTTTCCATTATATTATTATTCGTCGCCAAGGGCTAGCTACCGGAAGTGACACTGGTGGAGGATGGTGCATGTTTGCATGTATTGGAGAAGTTATTGTTGACCTTGGTTCGACATCCTACTATATGTGGAGCTATTTTTGACCCTGGTCCGATATAAAAATATTGTTGACCTTGGTCAGATATCCTACTATATATATGGAGTTGTTGATCCTGGTCCAATACTTTACTTTATCATTGGTTTTCATGGAGTAAGGGGAGATGTCGTGCTTGCAGGCATAACGTATTTTCAAATCATTGGTTCTATCTTTCAAAGTTATCACTTATTACTATCCCGATTTATCAAAGATCATATGAACTAAATCATTGCATATGTGTGCGCTTGTGATCATTTGCATTCAAACGTTTTCATAAAACTTTACTTCATTCTTTCATTTATACTTTCAAGTATTTAAGGGTAATGTATGTGCACATCTTTATTCATATCCAAACCTTTATCATTCGTTCATTTATACTTTTATTTTCTAAGTATCACCTCACTTAGTCACTTTGACTAATACCTCTATCTGTTTTATTGGCTTCATAGTTTCAGGTCTTGCAGGATCACTCTAGAGGTATCTTGAGGCTCTAGGTGTCTATTTTGCTCGAGTCAGGACTTTGATGTTATTAATCTATTTTGTGTCCTGTTTATTAATTGGTTGCATGAATTTATATTTATACTATGTAATTTGATACATTGCTACATTACTCTTATTATGCTCCCGTGAGCTAGTCCAATACTTATATTCATTCATTGCTTGTCTCTTTTACTTAACGTGACTGGTACATGTTCATACTTGCTCATATGTGTTCATTACTTGTCACCACGCATGGATTCTTTTAAAAAGTTTTAAATTTCACTGATTTCCGCTGCATACTCATTAATCATTCATCATAATCTTCATCAACCGTTCGATGGTATATTTGTTGAGTGATGGTTTCACGCTATTATTTGACGAGTATATTAGTGCGGGGGTTGGGACATTCCGCTTCATTCATTCATCCATCTACATATATATATACAAGTGGGGCATTACAATTTAACTGGTATTTAAATAAGACAAGAGGTATAACATAGCGGAAGGTAAAGAAATTTAAAACTTTGCAAATAAACGGGGATGATGAAGCATAATAATCAATTGTTATTCTATGGAATGAAGTAACTGACATAAAGGGAGTGTATGATGGGATACTGGAGTAAAACTCGTGAATAATTATTTTGAGAAACGGATATACTTGGAATTATGTGACCTTGGAATTAGTTCTTATCTTACTTTAAGATACCTCTAGTTGTCGCTCCTTAAACCATGCATTTTAAAACAAGCGAGGAGTTAGTCAAAGTGACAAAGTAAGGAGCGTTAATGAATTTATGTATAAGTATTAATTCTCAATCTAAATAATAACAATAAGATATGACAAATAAGATACTGTTCATAGATTCAAAGTAGGGATAAGGGTATGTGAAGAGCATTTTAATGTATGAACCGTTTAATAAAGAATTTGTATGGCCTACAAGTAAGACCTCTTCATCCGGACTCCTTAAAATATTTTGTAAAACAGTACCGGGCTGATCAAGGCACCGATACTTTAATAATACCAAGTATGATAATCCTCCATAACTCCGGTGTCAATACAGGAGCAAACCCTAAAGAAAGTATAAGTAATAAGTGGGAAATACGTTCTCGGGAGGGTGTCTCCCATAAGCTATTGTCATGGAATAGCTAACCTCCAGCTAGACTACTACTAAGAGTGTAAGTGACGGTCCGTATAATAACCACCATCGGCCTGATACCTTCCGGGTAATTCCTTCTATGGGTGCCTTTGGGGCCCATAATAATAAGGAATAAATACTTTCCTTTCGTAGTCAAAAATCAGTTCTTAGTAAGAATTGAACTAAGTATATAATGTCCAGGTAAGATCCTGATTTGACTTAAAAATATTTTCCTCATAAAGATGTATATTGTACTGTAGCAATATGTATAAGTAGGAAATCAAATAATTGGTAGGTTTGGAAAACATTTTATAAGTATATATACGTATAGGCATGATTCCAGTTGAAAAATATTTTAATCCTCACCTATACCGGGTAGTCAGAAATAGTCATGTAGATTCGTCCTAATTTCGCCTGAAAGTAATAACTACTATAGGCTTAGGAGTAGGCTTTTATTATTCTAATCACATAAGAACATAAGGTACATAATGTACACATAAAAGAGTAATAAGTTAGAAAATTCGGTAAACCCTAATTATAATCATTTTAAAGGAAATTAATTAATTAATTAGAGTTTATGAGATCTTTAGATAATCAAATATTTATTAGTCATATTTGACCTTAATTATTAGATTTAAAATGAAATTTAGGGTTTATTTTAACAATGTTGGTCATATTTTGAAAATAGTTCACAATTTACCGATTTTTGGAAATTTTGGGTAAAAATCCTTCTTTAAAAATTCCAAAAATTTTTTTATAATTATTTAATTATTAATTTCGAAATTAATTTGATTAATATTGACCAGAAAGTCAAAATTACTAGTGAAAATATTTACTATTCAATTTTCTAAGAATTAAACACTTTATAACACAAAATTAATTTTAGACACTCACACACGCACACACACTAGTTCAAGAACATCAAGAACATCAAGAACATGTTCTTAGGCTTATGAATGTGTTCATATAAGTTCATGATCATGCCTAACTAATTTCATGTTCATATTATAAGATTTAACCTCAATATGTAGCACTTTAAGTAATCTAATTCATAAAATTAATTCTAAATAAATTATTCTTGGAATAAATTTAATATAATGAGACAATAAATATTTAAATAAATGTTTTTACTATATCATAGCATAATTCATGAATTAAATTAAATTAATTTCATATATGTACTCACATTGTTCATAAAACTAGCATAAATTGCACATATATTGAAAATAAAATTCCTAAAGCATAATTTAATTAAATCTAAGCCTAATATAACTCATAATATATTAAAAACATAATATAAACCATGAAATAATAAAAGAAACAAGTACCTTAGAGAGAGAGAGAGAGGGGGGTGAGTTTAGAGGGAGAGAGTGATTTTGGTGTGAGTTTTTGTATTGTTCTTGAGGGGTATTTATAGTTGAGATTTAGGGGCTTATGTTTCAATTTCTCTTAAGTTTTAGGCTTATGAATAAAGGTTTAGTGTAGCTAGGTGTATAATCTAGGGCGTTAAGGTGTAGATATAGGTGTACATGTGAAGTAAGTGCATATGTATACATGTATTATGTAATAATACCTTAAATTAAAATAAATCTAAAATAGGGTAAAGATAATAAGAAAATTATAGTAAAATCTCTATATTTTAGTTGGGAATGGGAAAAGTTGTAAAATAAAGAGGATTGAAAGAGCTTTTTCCGATGATTATAAACGTTCGACATTTAAACACCTACATTTTAAGTAGTAAGCGTTCGAAAATTTGAAAAATAAGAGAAAATATATAAAACAAAGCTAGAATGTGATTTAATTTTCGATAAGGTGTTCATAATTCATAAAATAATGTAAGGATCGTTTTAAGTATAATATTGGATAGCAAACGCTGTACGGTTTGAAAGTTAGTTTTTACGGCCGGAATAGTACTTTTAAGAAAATAGGAAAAATATGGAAAAATTTGTAAAATGAGCTAGTGTTTGAACTAAGATTTGAAAAAGGTCTTAAAATTCATATCAAATTTTGAGGATCATTATGGCTATAAGATTGGATAGGGAAAACGTTAAAGTTCAAAAATATGTGAATTGGGGCAAAACTAGGATTTCACGGTCGGTTTTGGGTACTACAAGAGTTCTAATGAGTATTAGGGTTTGAGAATGATACCATAATTCATAAAATTTTGTAAGGATTCATATGAGCTCAATATTATATAGGTAAAAGTGTGCTGGTAAATTCCTACATTTAGGAGTAAATAGTAACTGGGGACCTAAAGGGAATTTTTGACAAACAAATTTCAAAGGGCATCTTAGGATGATAAAAGCTAGGATATGAATAGTGATGTGAGTCTAATATCAGGATTTAGTCTGAACTAGAACATGAAGGAACGTAAATTACTTGAAATGAAATACATAATGTATTGAGGTTATAAACGCTTTTCTCTTTAACCCTTTGCTTACCTGTCTTATTCTAATCTTGAAAATCCGGGCTGTTACATACATAGTTATTATTGATTCATTTTCTTAGTTGGATGAGAATAATTTTTGTTTAAATTAGACAATGCAGGATATACTCCCACCTGTTCAAGATGATGCACAAGATGAGAATAAGTTAGACCAAGAAGAGCCTGCAAATCAACCTTCTACAGTTGATATTTCATCATACACTACTTTAGATGAACCAACAATTCAAGGATCTTCAATATACGAGAAACTGAAAATGGGGAATCTAAGTATGCAAAGTGCAGTTACCAAAAACACATTCATTGTGAATGAGATTGCAGACATTGGTAGGAACTATGTTCCTAGAAGGAGGAAGAAGGCATTGTGACCTAGCTAGGTCAGAATGAGAGTTTCTCTCACCATGACAGAAGAGGATGTCAATTTGTCATAGAAAAGTGTTTCAGGACCTAAGAAGGAGAAGACAATTGTGGTTCGTGGTGGAAATAAATTCTTGAATTATCTAGTAATGACAAGTGGTGGAAGTCCTTCTTGAAAATCGTCAATGTGTTTGGGGTTTGGTCTCATGTTTATATTTCGGTCCTCTGGATCTTAAGACTTAAACTTGTCAGCTAATATTAGTCTTTGTAGTTGATTGATGCACTCTCACTTGTTCTGTCATAAAGTGTAGACAAAACAATATTATTAACATATAAATTGTCTATCCTAGTGTTCAGGCAGAAACAATTAGTGATAATGGATGTTAGCTTTTGCTAGAAACAATTATATATAATCTAGTTTTTAATGAACATGATGTTTTGTTGGTAAATGTTTGGGTAATCTCTGTTGATCTTGAATGCTCATACTGCTAATTATTTCTGCACTTTTTGAAACCTTGCTCTGGATGCAGTAGACATGTTCTTTTTCTAATGTAATTATTTTGATGCCATTTTTTGACATTATTGTTAACGATATGTGAATGTCATTTGCATTGTGAACCTATAGTGATTATGTGATAACATGTATATTGAATTTGCATTTTTTTTTTTTTTGGTACAATTGAACATAATAATAAAGTATTTTTTTCATGACAATTTATAGTCTAGATACACAAAAAATTAATAAAAGGAGGAAGTGACTTTTATCGGAATGTGACTTTTATCGGAATGTCTACACATCAAAAACAACATGATTTTATTTTTCCATTTTTTTCTACATAAAAATACAACATTATATCATACAAAATCTCTAAACCAACATGAACTTTATTCCACACGACCACCATAATAGCTAGATTTATACACAACAACACAGGCTCTAATTTTCCATGTCATTGTTTCACGAGATAACAAAGAAAAAAGTGAGAAATGTGTTGAATATCAGTGAATAACACAACATCAACTTCAGTCTTCTTATTTCCTTTCAGTGCAATTTCGTCTTGCACCAAATTGATTTTCTCTAGCTTGTTCTCCATTACTTCAATCTCACTTTCTAGTAATTCAACTCTCTTAATTTCGGTATCCATGAGATCGAGCTCAGCCTCAAGCTTATTAATTGTTTTGAGCAAACCAGGTATAATCATCTTGGACCTTTCATAAATCTCTCGGTCCAACCATTCAAAAAATTTACATCTCTAGAATGTTAAGAGCAACCATAACAAAAAGCAACCAATTAGCATCTAAAAAAAATTGTCCTTTTTTCCCGCAAAAAGAAAATCAATTTTGTAAAAAATTAAAGAAAAAAGAGTCATTATCTTACCATATCGAAGCAACCAAAAAATCGACGTCCTGAGCTGCTGGGTTTCCAAGAAGTTCTCACAGCAACAATCCACAATAGCAAACCATAGGTGTTGTGTTTCCAAACTCTGACTGCTGCCGCGAGTTTGGAGTTGAAGATGAACCAGAGCTTGCCATTGTCAATTGATTGAATTGTGTGAAATTGGGTCAGATTTTTGGGAATTAAGGTTAGAATGAGAAAAAGTTTAATGTTTATGTAAAAAGGGCCTTTTTTTTCCGGCTTGAAAAAGATATGTCTAAAGACAAACTAATTTTTAATATTTTGCTTTTTGTTGGTGGGAAAAATTCCCTCCAAAGTATGTAGCATGTTGCATCCAACTTGCTTAAAACTTTCGACATGGCAAAACAATTTTGGCCACGTGGAAAACCATCGTTGTTTTCCAGTGATGGTTTTTAAATTTCGGTAAAAAATATACTAAAATACGTGAATAAGGGTTGTTGGTATACCCAAAAAAGCAAGTTTCTCGTTACTGAATCAATGGCTCACTTCTTCCCTGTATAGCGATGCGAAACATATCAGTGTAATTGTCCATATCTTGATCCTTCGGTATACGTGGCTTACGCGCAATTCGGTGAGAGATGAACAAAGTGTTCTCTCGTCATACAAAATTATTCGTAGAATCATAGGGTTGGGAGGCTAGATCACTCCTGGTGGAGGGGAGATGTACATTTGGCGACCAACTTCTGAGTTTAGGTGAATAAAATGGTGATGATAATAGTGCCCTAAAAAGTCGATTTGACTCAATCCATTTTGAGACTTTTCTTATGTTACAAATAATACTTGAATAATAGACGTATTGTTTATATCAAATACAAACACTTCTTTATGGAAAATTAAGTGTTCTCTGTGTTTTCTATTACGTGTTCATGTATTAGAATGCCTCTAATCTATCAGGTTGTTAAGAATTTTGTCATTAGATGAATGACACATGAAACAAGCCCTAGCTCAAGTCAGATTAGAAACTACGCCAGGTCGATGAGCTCAACGACCAATGGAAGTGTCAATTAGGCTCAACTTCAACTTGTTTGTGGGATTGTATCCTTAAGAAGGTTCACCCAATTTCGTGAGGGGTGAAAAGTGCATATGTTGATACGTGCACAATAACAACCTTCTTAAGGGTGAACCTTCTTAAGGATAAAATTCCACAAACAAGTTGGGCATTAATTCTTACAAGTTGGACAAATACTTAATTCATAATGATTACCCTCGTGTAATGCCCAAATATAATTAATTGGACAATTAATTATAAAGCCCAAGTAAAATTAATTGTAAAGCACAAATATAATTAATTAGAAAATAATTATAAGGGGTCATTAGAATTAATTAGAGAATTTTCTAAAGCCCAGTTCAAAATAAAGAAGCTCAATAAATAAATAATTATTAATTAAAAATCGTCATTATTTATTTATGAAATAAATATGACATTATCTAACTTTATTTATTTAAGGAATAAATAAAACATATTATCATACTTATTGGAAAAATAAAGAAGAAGTTATTATATTACATTATTTGAGAAATACGCGATAAAATAATATCAAGACTTATTTATGAAATAAATAAAAGTGAAGATAATATCAATTTGTTATTATTATAAGAATTTATTTATGAAATAATTATAAAGATAATATCATGTGCTTATGATCTTTGTTATTTATTTATGAAATAAATAAACGGATAATATCTTAAAATATTTATTTATAAAATAAATAATGGATAAAGTCAAAAGTAATTTTTTTATGAAATAAATAATTTTGAAATAGTATTCTAAAGTTGTTAGGATTATTATACTAATTAATAATATAATTATTAATTAATTATATCGTATTATTTCGTTACATAATTTAAAAAGAGATAAGGCCCTTTTTTCTTATCAGAAGAAAAAGATCATTATTTCTTCTTAGATAAAAGAGAAGAGTTCTCTCTCAGTCTCTTAGATCGACATTCCTGAAGTGTCATTCTCTACCAACGGGAGAGGAGAGGAAGACTATTATCAACTATTAAGTCTCTGAGTGGATTTTCGAATACGGAGAAAGAAAAGAAAAACTCTCTAAAAAAATCTCTCAACTCTAACCTGTAGAATAGATGGAGCTTTTTTCTTTGGAGCTTATGCGTGAATCATCTCATGCATCAATTGGGTTTTGATCGGAGAAATTTCTTGTTCTCTATTTTCGTTTCTTATTTCTTTCAATACACAGGTTATAGTACTAGCATACTCACTAATCTGATTTGAATTTAGGACTGGTGTGGATACATTAATGTAGAAGGCTTCTACTTTGGAGTCTCTAAGGAAAGAACCGATTGTGTAACGGAAAAATTCATTACCGCATGAAAAATGTTTGAGGGTGGTTCAAAATGTTTCAAGAAATCTTCAAGTAAAGCAAGTTAATGAGAAATTTTCTCTTGAGTTTCGAAATAAAAATTACAAGGGAACAATCCTTGAATGAAAATTTTCAATTTTTCGCTGTGTTTTGAACCCATTTTTCCAACAAATGGATATGTGTGTTCCATGCGTTTCTGATAGAAATGATTAAATTTAAACGCTGATGGATTGTTGAAAGGAAACCTGGGCCCACTGGTCGTGGGGGAGTAATTCAAGATTCAAGAGGCACGGTGTTGGTGGCCTATATTGCTGGAATCAGGGAAGCTACTAATACGATAGCGAAGATTGTGGCGTTGGTGCAAGGGGCTCAAGAGGCGATGTTGAGGTAAAGTGGGAGATCTTGCTACACAACACTTCCTTACGAGATTTCAGTTAATATACAAAGGAAATGCAACTGCAAGTATCCCATATACTTAGGGAAGGCAACTCAGTTGCCGACTTCTTGACCAATAGGGGCGTGTCATTACGACTGCAGTGGCAATCCCCAAATAAGTCAATGTTCGTTGAGTTGAGAGGTATGCTTAGGATAGATAGATGAGAGCTCCCCTCAATCCGAACTCAATAATAAATCACTTAAGTTGGCGTCCTCCACAACTAGATAATGGCTTTGTTGGCAGGATGAGAGTGAGACTATGGAGTAAGCAGTAAGCACAGGTTCATGAATAATGACTTTCGTGTTTATTATTTACATAACTTTAATGTGAATTTTAACTGTTTGACTTTGTGGTTAAGAATCTTCAATTGCTCACGAGTTTGAGCCAGTTTTACTGTAGAAGACTATCATGGTTTAGGAACGTGGGCAAGGAGGATTTGGAAGAGTTGTTGCTGCATTGAGCTTTGATTCGTGATGAGTAATTTCGATGTTAAGATAAAGTGGAGGTGGACTAGCTCCTCTCTTACTCAGTACATTACACGCCTGGCCGGACAACGTCTTGGAAGTTTGGATATGTAAGTTTCATAATTGACTTACTCCTTCGACGACTAGATAAACATAGTATTTTGGAGCTCATACTCATTAGGCACGCCAATTATATGGATTGAGGCGAGGTCGATCTTGCGGTTGGGATGGGGAAGTGTTATTTGTGTTAAAGGATAAGATCACGTAACTAAGGAAGGATTTTGATTGACTCAAATCACTCTTGTAATCTTTTTCTTCCTTATTCTTTTCCTTGTATTTTGCCTCTTTTCTCTCTTGTTCGTTGTAGCCCTAGTCAGTATATATACATTGTTGTATCTTGTACTTTATCATATCAATGAATACAAAGAATTCTTGGCTCCATACGAGACTTTACAATTTGAATGGGAGCATAAAGATTTAACTATTCTCTAAGTGTCATGGTTCCTCCTTCAGTAGTCTGGGATGTCCCAATTCGTGTGGAAGACGATATTGGACTATTTTTCCAAGATAATTCACATGAGAAAGGTCTTAACAATGTTTTGGGTATTCGACTGGTTTGGACAATTAAAAATCCTCCTTGGGAATCTGGGGGGACAAAAAGATGATCCCTTGCCTTATAGCAAAATGATTGAATCTCCAACCCTAAAGGTCCCCCAACCCAACTCTGACCCAACAAAAAAATACTAAGAGAAAATTTGTTCCCTTGCCTCTAGCTATTTTGGGATGTTAATGAATTGTTGGGTCTGCAACCAATTAGAAATGCTTCTGCGTTGCCTTTACAACTTGAAATATAATGGGAAGTGTGTTTCCCATGTTGTGCATAGCTTGGGACTTTAACTATTGTTGTTCTGGTTTTCCAGTCCCTTTAGTGTTTTTGCCCATTGTTTCTTGACTCGGTTCTTGATTTTTTTGTTTTGATGTATTTTATCAACTTTCTATTGTAGACAATGATTTGCTTTAAATATGAGGTGTCGATTTCGGTAACAACCCCGATAGATTTTTATTTTTATTTTTACCTGTGTTTGCCTTTCAAAAAAATAGTAAAAAGGTATGATGCCGAAATTGAATAATAAAATAGAAATAGACTACTACAAATGAAAACTAAATTAATTTATGGGAGTAAAACTCAAAAATCTATTTCGGCAAGAATCAAAGGAATATTTCATTCAAATAAGGATAATTATGAATGACCTCTTAAGATATGGCGAAACTACGGATACCTTCGAAATTTGAGAAATTACGAATTCCTCCTAACCCATTATTTCATTCGTTGAATTCAAGAGGATACGTAATTTTACTATTTTAGCCCTCATATGCTGAAACTCAAGGGGGTATATGTAATAAATAGTCCAAAAGCAAGAATGCAAGTTCTAAAATCCTTGGCCTTTTGTTTCCAAAGAATGCTACTTATGATATTTTGATATTTTTATTATGAACTAATTTTGTACGTAGAGTTTATGAATGCTATTTTTAAATAAAAAAGGTGGCCATACATATTTATATTGGATTATTAGTCGTTGTATGTAGATGCATTTGAGATCACCAACACTTGAAGTAATTTTTTTAATATCTCTGATGGATATTTACATGAATTTACTAATGCATTGGTTGATATTCGTAAATTTGTTATAGTTTTCCATTGTGGCGGAAATTTTTTATATTTCAAAAGAATAAGTTGAAATAAATCTATGAAAAATATATATAAAACTAATACATAAGCATAATGTGGAATTTGTCATTACTTTATATAGGAATAAATATTCATAAAACATCTAATTTGATTTATAATTATAGATATAAATATTATATTAAATTATAAACTTTTAAATTAAAAAAATACAAATTTAACCAACGTTATAAATATATTGTCATACTTTCAGTACTATTACAATATACTCTTTAAGGGTACAATTGGAATTTTTAAAAATAATTTTGCTGATGTCATAAAAATTTGGAAAAAATGCAAAATCAGGATACCAACTTTCTCCCACTACTAAATTTTCCGGCGACAAAACAAGACCAGTAACTCCAAAAATGTGTCAATTTAGGGACAAATGCACCGAAAATTGCCAAATCATCATCGGAAATCAGTTGACGTGTCCAATTTGATGACATGTCATTGCCATGTGTTAAGGGTTTAGAGATATGTTAGCTATTTTTCCACGTCAGCCCATTCCGGCAAACTTTTTCCCAGATTCGACAAAATTTTGTAGTTATTGGCCTTTTTTTGTCACAAAAAAAAATATGTCATGAAAATGTTAGTTGGGGTCGGTCGGTATCCCGATTTTGCATTTTTCTTGAAATAATAATAATGAAACTATATCATTTGGTGGTATATATTGAATCCTGACAGAAGCAATCGAGGAATTAAATAATGAAGTGTGACTATATCTTTGACGTGGCACTTTCCTAGTGCGCCACGTGTTTCCACGTGGCCTGATGACTAAGGAGTGACACCACTCCGTCGGGAGAGCCGGTCGGCTGGCCCCGACCATGAGCCTAACCGGTCGATGAGCATCCCATAGAGGTCAATCGACTGGATAAGGTATTTGGGTACAAACCCCCACCACATGAGGCTCTTGACCTAAAAAAGAATTTCTCGACCTCCAATCCCATCGATCGTGCAAGGTCGTACGATTGGCATCACAATAACGGGTCGAGACACGTTACGGAATATAAGGGACCAAGTCTGACATAAAGGTATTGTACCGTACTTACTGTTCCTTAACAAATTGGCTAGAGCATTAAATGCACCTCCAATGCGTGAACAAGTGTGCCACACCCACATTAGGTCTATAAATTTTCATAACATCTACGACATTGGTAAACATAATTACTATTCATTCGACCTTCAGTACTACTCTAACTTGTTTTGAGCAAGTACCTGACTTGAGTGTCGTAGCGCCAAATTGGGATATAACCCTCATTCCCCTCATTTATTCTTCAGCTCACGTGTGTCACTCTTTTCAAACCCGATCGAGAGTCATCACATCCTTATAAATTTTAAGTGATTCGAGCTCCGGAAACGATCAGAGCACCAGACCGATTTCGAGCACAATCAATATTGATCCGGCTTAAATCATGTGACGTATCATATCGATCCAAGGGATAAATAATCTATTGTCATCAACGTCCGCATTTTCAGGTGAGATCGAATATGCCCTAGAATGATCGAACTGAGGTCGTAACATATCGATCTTGGGTAAGCTAGAACCAGATCAATGTGGCTCTAGTCTTATCGATATGCTACCTAAGACAAATGGGGCTAGCCTTGAGGTCATTTTATCGATCTGAGTTGGCTTAGGGTGCCACATGGCAGGGCGTCCGGCGTCGACGTAGTGGGCTTCTTCGACCTGCACGTTGTGGCCTTCTTCGACCTCCACGTGGCCCTTTGTGTCAGATACGTGGACCGACGTGGAGCGTACGTGACGCACATGTGGCTGTCTTTGGGTTGGCCATGGTGGCTCGGGGTCCACATGGGTACATTAATATTATTTCAAGAAAAATACAAAATCGGGTTACCAACTAACCCAATCTAACATTTTTAGGACACTTATTTTTTTCGGCGACAAAAAAAGGCCAATAACTACAAAATTGTGTCAAATTTGGGAAAAAGCTCGTTGAAATGGGCTGACGTGGAAAAATAGCTGAGGTGTCTCTAAACCCTTAACTCATGGCAATGCCACGTCATCAAATTTGACACGTCAACTGATTTTCGACGATAATTTGGAAATTTCGGGCGCATTTGTCCTTAAATTGACACATTTTTTTAGTTATTGGTCTTATTTTGTCGCCGGAAAATTTAGTGTCCTGAAACGTTAGTGGGGTAAAGTTGGTATCCTGATTTTGCATTTTTCTCTAAAAATTGAATATTGTAGTTAACAGTTGTGGAAATTTATAGGAGAAAGTGTAGGATGTTCGTAATTTCTAAAACTTTAAGGGAGAATTCGTATTTTCATTATATTTCAAGGGGATTCATCGTAATTATATCCACTTAGATGGTTAACACTTTCAATAATTCTCCCTGTAGTTTTCTAATTACTTATCTTCACATATTAACTGACTCACGATCCATAAGATTTCTAATATAAAATTTATGGTTTCGAACATTTTGTAAGTCTTTCCTAAGCTAGCATGTTTCTCTTGCCACCAAAACCAGTTAAAAACCATTTGTTGAGTGTTCTATAAGGAAATATCAAAGATACAATGTGCGAGATATAATGACTTGACAATTCTTCTATTTTGAACTAGGTATTGGGAGTGGTTTTGACCAAACATATTATTCGATATGGTATCTGAACAAGTCATATTGTACGCCTATCTCTCCACCCTCATATTTTTGTTGAGTTACTTACACCATACCCCCATGTAAGCCTAAATATGGCCAAAAAAAAAGTCTTATGTTATAAAGATTAACATAAAAAAATTTGTGTTTTAAATATTCTGAACACCGCCCCTTGTCTATTGTTTATTTATTGGTGACATTTTTTTTTTTTGGTTATAAGATTTTTCATGCAATTTTTATTATATATAGGGGTTTTGGTGCATATAAAAAAGTATTAAATAATACAATGGAATGTATGTATATCATAATATAAAAAGATAAATTACTAATCTCATGTCCAATAAATAGAGAAATTATTGTTCGTTAGAGCGTGTTAAACTCTAGAAAATTTAAGGATTTTCTATGCAAATATTTTGAAAACATAGGGTTTTACATATCAATTTTCATATCACAGGGATTTTTTTATGTTAACTGCAAATTTATCGCTCCAAACTGTTCCTTATATGTGTCGCAGCCCTGCCGCGAGGTTTGTGTGTTAGATGTCCCATATCGAAATTTCAAAAATGTAGTATTCAATATATAATAATTTGACGATCCTCCCCTCTTAAAATAATTTTTGAAGTGAGTTAGATCAAACACATCAGTGAATACCATTTTCTAAACTCTCATAGTTGAGGCTCGTGGCTTGCACCCAGCTTCAATCCTCGCAGCTCACCTTTCCAAAAAGGTCACCCCTGATAGAACCTCGCCCTCGAGTGAGTCAACCCTCGAGGCTCTAGCGCTCGTTGGATCATTTCTCCGCCAGCTCTTGCAAGGAACTCACCTCCGAGCCTTCCTATCCTCGATGCTTGGCCCGCGAGCATCCCACTGCTTAGGGGAATGATCCCATATCTTCCGCTGACACACTAGCTGCGCATAACTGCCTAAAAAGTGATAGTGACACACGTACGTCACTTTTAGGCCCTCACGCTTCGCCACATGTCTAGGGCAACCCTATTTTGGGACCACGTGGGTAATATTACTGAATACCCCTTGCCCTCAACCTATAAGTAGAGGAACTTCACTGCGCTTTTCTCAAGCAAATCATCCTCTTCTACACACAGTTTTCTTCCTTCACAAGACACACATACACCGAACTGGAAAACCCAATTGCTACACATTTTCAAGCTTCACACAACTTCACCTTCTTCTTTAGTGTTACCCTAGCTGGTAGAATCCACGCTCAAAGAAAACCCAATTCCTGAGGCTCAAACACCTGTGATGGTCTTCCCTCTTCACAAATAAAAGTGTTTGGTGTTGATTCCGCTTTACCAATTCCGACACCATCATTTTTGGCGCCGTCTGTGGGAAACCATCATCTTCTATCCCTCACTCCGGTAGGTAGTTGAACAGTAACACCCATCTTTCTCAGCCCTAATTTTTCAGTTTAGATTCATTCTATTTTTCTTTGGTAGTGCCTTGTATGAACCCTGATATGGCAGTCACCACACGTTCTGGAACTGCGGGCAATCGAGGGGCCCTCCCTCCGCTCAATGAAGAAGCTCCTGGTGGGGGATTCACCTCTACCCCCGCCACCACAACGGTCAGAGGTTTAACTTGACAGTAGATTTGGTGAATTAAACTACCACGGCTGCCCAAGGTATTACCCCTCTTGTTGCTCCGCTACCCGCCACTACGAGCACCATAGTTACCACCAATGCAGCAAACACTACTAATGCTATAGGAGCTGCGAAGGCTGGAGCATTCACCATGATGATGCCACCGCAAGGCATCACGTTCGTGCAACCTGGGGTGATGCAGGGATACACCCTAGGGATCATGCTGAGCATGATGTCTGGTTTGATGCCCAACATCCTGCCAACCGTTCAGCCCTACCATGTAGGGAATTTGTAGCTCCCCATGACGTTGCCTCGTGAGATTTAAGGTATAGAAATGCCCTAAATGACTGGTCAACAGCTCATGGTGATCTATGTGCAATACGAGACTCAAGCCACCCAAAATATCTGAAAACACTTCACCAACACATGTTTCCCAACAAGAGCAGAGGCGAATGTGGCAGCCCCTTTGGGGGGGATTAAGAGCACATCCTCTCGAGGCAGCACAGAACGCCCAACCCGCTCAACCGACGATTCCACCTCCTCCTCCGAGGAACGGGGTCCCCCCAAGGGTCGAACAACAGCCCCTTCCGCCGAATGTGGTGGAACCTCAAGACAGAAGGAGAGGAGATAACTAGGAGGAAGAAGTCCAATCCAGGGTCTCGAGGAGAGAGAATCCAAAAAATGAGGTAAACACTCAACTCGTTAATGTCCAAAACCAGCTTGAGGACCTCCAGCACATGGTACTGCAGCTCTCCGAGCACGGTCCCAAGTTCCCCATCTGGGGGGCGAAGGGTCCAGGGCCAGAGACGCTCGCGAACCACGACGGCCAATTCAGCGCTACAAGAAAGAGTGCCCGAAGGATTACGAAGAGTACGATAGATAGAGAGGAGAGTATCGACTGTTGACCGACGACTCACCCCTCGTAGATGAACTCCTCATGACTCGAGCGGGGACGGGTAAGATTCCCACGTCCATCAACATGTATGATGGAACCACCGACCCAACTGAGCATCTAAACCATTTTGTACATTTGATGCACCTCTACGAGCATCCCCTTCACTACTGGGCTAAGGTTTTTGTCACATCCCTCGAAGGCATGGCCCAGGAATGGTACAAGAAATTCCCTTCGCGCTCAATCCGAGGGTATGGGGACCTGACAGATGCTTTCCTTAGCCATTTCAACTCAATGAAGCTCCAGCCCCGATGCAACCATGCTCTACAACTTGGTGTAGGGATCCAACAAAACGCTTAGATCCTTCATGGAATGGTTCAATAAAGAAGTCTTATTGGTGGAACGACCCTCAATGGTCTTCATCAGGCACGTATTTTCCAATTAATCAACATAAAGAATTGTATAAGCAAGAAATCCATTGAGTAAATGGGAAAGAGGAAGCCCCAGACCCTCCTCGAGCTAAGGGAGATATCTGACTCCCATTTCACTGTAACACCCCAATTCTCCGATCGACTGAACCGGTGCCACATGTCAATTTTTTTGTGTGCTTTATTTATTTAATTTACTTTTCTTATTGTTTTCTTGCCCCTTTTC
>JBBMKE010099113.1:0-16910 GCA_037834125.1 Lippia alba | reverse complement strand
AAGTCGTGACACACGCAAGATTTAAATTAGATTATCAAATCCCTTAGTGAACGAGGAATTTTATCGCTAAAACCCTGCCACTAATTTACCACCTTTTATCAATCAACTTTACTACACTTCAAGCGTCATGAATGGCACTATGCAAATTAAACAACCTAGAGATCGTGCACTATCCCGAAATTGCATAATCACAATAAACGCGAAAAACGGAGATAAGATAAATGCATGAATAAACTTAAATTAATAAAACATTTAGGTCTCACAATATCCAAATCGAATCTATAATCCCTAACTAGATAATTAAAAACTTAGCTACTAAAATTCATAAAAACAATACTAAAGGAATTCTTTAACATAAACTATTAAATAAAAATAATTAAATCAAAAACGAAGAACTCGTGATGCCGAAGTCGGCCCCTTGATGTTGCGTCTCCCGAAAGTGGCGTACTCCCAGGCTGCGTGAAAAAGTGGCGTCCCTTCGTTGTTGCGTTCAAGGGAATATATAAATACACCCCCAACTGCTACCAGTTTCGTGCCCTCCAAGACTCCAAATTCTAATCCAAATTGGGCTTTATTTGCTCAATTGACGTGCTGCCCAATTTTTCCATTCAAAGTGGGTTGCTATTAATATTATATTCCAAGACAATGTGCAGCCCATTAAGCACTAAGTCCAGGCCCATTGACCAACTAAATCTAATAATGTGCAGCCCAGATTACAAAGTGAATTAATTTCCTTCAAGCTCCATGCAAGTGGCCCAATAGGTCAACAATTTGATGGATGTAAAATTCAATCAACCACCACTAATTCCCAATAGCAACGTGCTTGCATGCATTCCAACATTGCTTCCAATTGCATAAATTTCATGCAGCATTAATTCTCTCCATCCGAGGCTAATCTCGTGCGGGCTTGCCTTTATGCGTTAATTTCCTTCTCAAAAAGGATTAATTTGTTTCAATTTCGCGCATGAGCTCCAACTCTACAATAAGAACAACAAAGCATCAATTCATTTCAAAATAATATCAATTCAAGCACAACTTAAGGCATAATTTTATCATAAAGATGACAATTTAACAAGTTATCAACCTGCGAGCGTGCAGTCACTTTTCTATGAACCGAGGGACCGCTGATAGAGGAGAGCGAACCAGTCAAGCAAGTAAACATAACCCAGCCGAGCCTTCCTGGCTCGATGCAATTATCTTGTTCCTACATGATGGAACCCTCCCTAGCGATAAGGTCGAGGCGGGAAAGATAAGAAACAAGGTCCTAGATTCTCTCTGGACAATGAGGGACGCCTTTTCAAGCGCTCATTTTAGGGTCCCCCGATGCGATGCCTCAGACCCTCGCAAGCTAAGGAAGTCCTTGAACACATACATAGTGGCAGTTGTCGAAACCACTTTGGCGGTCGTATCTTAGCTAAAAAGATATTAAAGAGCGGATTCTACTGTCGGTCTTGCAGGATGCCATCAACCACTCCAGAAGTGCCCCAAGTGCCAGTTCCACGCGAACGTCCCACAACTCCCAGTGGCCCAGATGATCCCAGTTGACGTATCATGGCCCTTCGACCAATGGGGCATTGATATTGTAGGACCCCTTCCTATGGCGGTCGGTCAACGAAAGTTTGCTATCATAGCAGTAGACTATTTCACCAAATGGGCCGAGGGAGAAGCGGTCGTGAAAATCACCTTCCGGACGGTCAGAGATTTTATATGGAAGAACATCATTTGCCGTTACGGTATTTTCAGGGTGCTCATTTCAAACAATGGCTCGCAATTCATCGCTGCCGACACCCGGGATTGGTGCTCGGAGCTTGAAATCGAGCAACGCTTCACTTCCGTGGGCCATCCACAGGCCAACGGTCAAGCTGAAGTCACGAACCGGATTATACTCCAGCATCTCAAAACAATGCTCGAGAGTAAGAAGGGAGAATGGGTCGAGGAGCTCCAAGGGGCCCTTTGGGCGTATCGTACTACCCCGCGAGCAGCAACAGGCGAGACTTCCTACGCCCTAACGTATGGATCCGAGGCAATGATACCTGCAGAGCTCGTTCAAGAGTCTGCACGCGTAGTCTACTTCGAGCCCATTGCTAATGACAGCAATTGAGCGCTGGAACTAGACTTAATCGACGAAAAGCGTGATACCGCTTGGGCTCGTATTCACAAGTACAAGACAATGGTCGCCTCACAGTACAACAAGTTTATTAAAGAAAGAACCTTCCAACTAGGAGACTTAGTTCTCAAGAAGGTTGAGGTCTCTAAACACGTGGAAAAATTAGATCCCAATTGGGGAGGCCCCTTCAAAGTCATACAGGTACGAGCAAACAACACCTACTTGCTGGATACTTTGCAAGGCGAGCGTTTACCCCGACCGTGGAATGCTTGCAATCTTAGAAGATTTTACGTATGAGCATTGTATAATTTCCCCTTGGGACGAATTGTACCTATTTTCAATGGAATGAGAACATTAAGTATGTTTATTAAATCTATCTTTGATCATTATTATTATTATCATCTTTTTCTTATCTTAATCTTGGGAAACATGCTTCCCGAGGGTTAACTGGGCTAAACTCCGTGTCGAGAGTAACTCCACCTCGAAGCAGTCCCATTCTACTCTAGTCCCTCTTAGCCGAACGGATTCGGTAGGTAAGGAGCCCGAGTGAACAGGTTCGAGGGTCTCACCCAGCCTACGCTGGCAACTCCCTGGCAGATCATTATACCTAGAAACCCTTTGATGGATTGTTCTACCCGATGACACTTAGCGAAATTCCTAACACTTTCTAAGTTCAAGACACTCAGGATCAACAAATACTTGAGTTATTTGCACAACTCTGGAGGTTTTTTGTACTTAATATTTATTTTGGGTATTCTGGTTTTCTTATCTTTATCTGGCTAGAGAGAACCTTATACGGATGCTCTCTCGTGCCCTCGTAAACCACTCGTAGAGTTATGATCCGATTATCGGAGCATACATCCTCGAGCATCACAAGCCAATAATCAAGTGTAGACATACATGAAAGCATAGACAGTTACTCAGAAAAAAAAATTGATTTTTCATCCATCCAGGCAAATACTTTGACATAAACTGCATTGAGTGATAAAAGTATGGTGCTTATAAAAGGAAAATGTTTAAAATACATCAAAAGATGGAGTCTGGGATAGCAGAAAATCAAGAGATAGGGGCATTGGAAGCTTCGATATTGGGAGCATTGGAAGTATCAGTATTTGGGACACTGTCAACCGCTTGAGAGTTGGAAGCTGGCTCTTCTGGCTCGGGTGGGGCAATGGCCAATGGAGTGGGGTTCAGTGGCTCTCCCCCATCGAGCATTACCCTTCCTCCAGGAGGCATGTTGGCGGCCAGAAACTTTGCCTGCATGGTATGCACAAGTTCTGCATACTCTGGCTCGGCCATGTCCTCCTCGGAAATCTCGCCACCGATCCCTGGAATCACCTCTTGGTTTTCATCCTTCTCCATATCCAGTTCAGGATGATCGCGAGTGGTAGTCGGAGCCAGACCCAACTTGATAAACTGTCTTATACCCTTCCAGAAGAAGGCTTGGGTTGAGGCAATACAGTGGAGGTTAGCCATGAAGTCGAACGCCTTGGTGCGCACGAACTTTTTAATGGCCTACTTGCCGGTCCTCAACTCTATGGCTAGAGACCTATTCTCCACCTCCTTAACCTTCTGAGCCAGCTCCTGGAGCCTTACCTCGCGCTCCTCGGCCTCCTTCTTGTATCGCTCCTCCCTCTTCCTCCATTCCTCGAAGTCCTTCTTGTGCTTATCACCCAAGGATTTTATCTTCCCCTCGAGGGTCTCTATGCGGGCATGTCTGTCTTTGGCCAAAGCGTGCAGGGGTCCGACCTCAGCGTTCAAGTCCAGGATCTGCTTTTTGAGGGAGTTCGGATTGTTGACCCTCACGAGCCTCTTGTAATGGGTCTTACGCTTGGCGTAGGACTGCGCCCTCATCTCCATGTTCTTGATATGGGGGAGCACCTCCTGCGCATGAAACCTTCAGTCAATGGAAAACTTCAAGGGGAATTAAGTATGCGTATAAGAGAAATCTTAAAGGAGAAGAGGCCTTACTGCTATCAAAGCGTGGCTCGCCTCAGTAAGGACCTCCTCGATGGGCTGCTCATTCATCGAGAGATGATCTCCCGTGAATTGAACTTGGTCCAGCACCCCTCCACTGATCAACTTGGAGGTCAGGCTGCTCTTCATTAAAACGGACCCATATTTCCCGAACCTCTCATAACGAGCATCACCCTGGCGCTCGAATTGCCAAAATTTTTCCTCCTCGGATGAGGAGGTGTAGCCATCATCAAACTCTATAGGACCCACTACCACCTTCTTGCCCTTTCGTGTCACCCGCTTTGGATCAATCATCCGCCGGTACTTCTTCGAAGGGTGCGAGCGTCCGCCGCCACCTTCCTTTATTACCACTCCCTAAGCGGAGCCTCGCGACTTCTTCTCGACCGTGGCTCTGGGTTTTGTAAGCTTCCTCTTCTTCCTTCCCGAGGGGTCAGCTACAACATCTTGACCCTCGACAGTCACTTTAGCTGGCGGAACCTCCTGGTTGTTCGTGGTTTCGACCGTCTGAGCCGCTGAAGGAGTAAGGATCTGGGGGTTCCCCTCAATAGTGGCGCTCGCAGAACGAACCTTCATCAGAGCTATAACCTGGGAAGCTGCCCTTCTTGCCATTAGCACTTCGATCGCTGCATTGAAACAGTAAGAAACGAGCGTTAGCCCAACATTCAAAAAAGAAGAAGCAGAATTCTAATAAGACAAGGGAAATGTTCTAAGTATTGACGGTAGAACTCAAGGGTTAGCAAGTTAATAAAGGGTTAGTCCTAGAAGTCTAACCATCTTTCTCCATGACATCCGTGGGAGGATTTTCCACAAATTGAGGATGCATTGAGAGTCCAAAGTGGAACAAAGACCCCTCATTCTGCAGGAAATCTTCGGTCTCCAAAAAATAGTTCAAGCTCTTCATGGCAGTAGCCAAACTCTTGGCCCAACCCTCGAGCACTATTCCTCACCACGGGGCCATCACCGTGCACCACCTATCTCTTTGGAACCCCAAACATCTCATCTGGACCATTAACTTAAAAGAATTTGCTCTTCCAATTCTCGCCCAGGGAGTCCTTCAAGGAATTGATGATCTTCATAAACCTCTTGGACTAGATGTAGTAAAATCTTTCTTCGGGGGACGAGCGAGAGGACTTGGCTACTTGAAAGAGTTTAATAAAATTCGATGCTGAGGATTCGAATCCGGATGCCTTCATAAGGGCCACAAAACAGTTGATAAGCCCTAGCCCATTGGGTGAGATCTGCGATGGGCATAGATCCAGATGGTTCACGATATTCCTCACTTCTTGGGGAATGGGGAACCTTAATCCACCCAGAGAAACAGCATCCCGGTACACCGTCATGAAACCTTCGGGGGGATCATTAGCCCTTTCACCCTCGCCAGCAGTGCAGACCCACAAGTCCGGGGCCCAATATGTATTCTCCAGTAGCTCATACACCTCTTCTTGGGTCATCGTGGATTCTATTTTGCTCGGAGGCTTCTCTATTTTATGAGGGTTTGTCCCTCACACTCTTGTGGCTGGTTCTTTTCCCTTCTTCCTCCTCCTCAATAGTTCTTCTTCCACTTGCCCAGAAGTCCCCGCTTCATCAAAAGTTATTGCGACGGTCACCCTGTGATCCTGGGGTCTAACCGCCGAATTTATCACTGGGAGCACTCTCTCCCCCTGCCGTATCATCAGCTCAGCATTATCCAGTTGCTGAAACAGCTCATCAACGTTCTCCGGGTTTTCCTCACTCATCCGCCGGACTGCCGCATTCAGTTCTTCGTCAGCACCCACACCACTGGTGGTAGCCACCGGTAATGCCACAGGGATTCCCTCCTCATCATATTCCACCCTTCTCGCCGGAATCGCCCGTGGAACACTATTACTCCTCTGAAGCAGAGCCACTCTTTCCGACGGAACCGCCACCGGAATACTCCTGCTTCTACGAAGTGGAGTAACCCGTGGTGACATCTCCTCTATCTCCTCAACCATCTCATTCACAACCGAATTATTTGGAGGGCTTGCTCCGGCCATGGGATTTTGAAATCGTTATCAGAAATATAAGCAGAAGGGAAAATCTAAAACCTAAGGAGCTAAGGATCAATAATCTCACACTACGATCAACTAATAAGTTCTCCCACAACCTACTCTACTGTCAACAAGGAGAGTTATTTGGGAGATGATTACCTTGATTGGAAAACTCGAAGAAGGCTTCGCCGGAATTGCAGGAAATTGCAAGAACTTGCAGAGAATTTATTGCGCTTTGAGAGTTCTGAAGGCGTAAAAAAGTGGCTAAGTGTGGGAGAATCCCTATTTATACGGTTAGCAGATCTCAAAAATTCAAAAAGCGCAATCATTCCCGCCTTGGTAACTGATCCGTTTTTGGTAACCGCCCCACGCCATCCGAGATCCATGCGCCCACGCACCCATGTCGTATTAAATGCGCCTGCATTAAAGTAACCTCGGACAAGACGCCATTTAATGCTCTGCAGGAATTGTCCGTTATGGAGACGCTCGCCATGGTTCAACAACTGTCAAAGCTTTGGCTCTGTAATCTCCTTGGAATCGCTCGCTAGCCCTTAAAATTCCACAGTAAGCTCGAAGATCACACTGTGGAATTTGGGGGGCAAATAATGGACCCGAAATACACTCATATCCTCACCGTACACGTGGCATGATCGCGGGAGATTCCCGACACTGCTCCAAGGCAAGCTCATTTAGAACGCTCGGGTACGTGTGGCTCGCGGGCAACCCCCCATGAGGGTCCTTACCTCGAGGGTCAACCCTCAAGACGTCATCGCTCGGGGAAACAACCCTTCGTGTCTCTCACCAAGGGACCCTATATCAAGCTTCCCAACGCTCGTGTAGTACTGGAGACCCCTTCCCCACAATCGAAGGATCGGTCGCCTAACCACCACTGACACAGTAGCCAGGCGTAACGACCAAAAGGTGATAAAGACACGTACATGTCTCTATCGAGCCCTCACATTTCGGCACGTGTCTAGGGCGACACTATTTCTGGACCACAAGGTTAATTTTACCTAAATAACCCCACCCTTAAACTATAAATAGAAGGACCTCACTCCTTCTTCCCCAAGCAATACGCACCTGCTACAGTGCCCTTTCTTCTTTAACAAACCACACTGAACTGGAAACCTCCATTGTTGCACATTCAAGCTTCACACAGCTTCACTTTCTTCACTAAGGTGTTACCCTACCTGGTAGAATCCATGCTCTTTGGGAACCCAGTTCCTGAGGCTTCATGCCTATGGTGGTCTTCCCTACCCCACACACAAATAGAGAATGAATTAGTGTTGATCTCCACCTAAACCAAATCCGACACCATCAATATATATTTTTTTATTATTTTTTTGTAATATATATATATATACACACACTAAGTAAAATGACATGACAAACGATTTGCATTCGTGAAGAATATAATTTGTACAAAAATCCATCGACTTAAAAAAAAAAAAAGAGAGAGAAAAAAAGGGGGGCAAGTGGAGTAGTGGACTATATAAGCCGAAGCAATGTTAAAACTAAAATCCAACATCAAGAATCATTAAGAGATTGAAGAATAAAGACATTGTTGAAGAGAAGATTATTAGCACTAATCAAATCTCAACTACTTGTGAAAGGCTTAACTAGTTAACTTAGTTAGGTCTGTGAAAGAGAAATGAAAACATGAATGATTAGAGCATTATATTTATAAATACGAAAAAGAAAATCAAAATAAAATATTTGGTTTTGTTTTCGTCCATCTATAACTTACAAAATATTTTAGCAATTTCGTCGTTCCTGGGATAATCGAGGCTCCACGTATAGGCGATAAAGACTTGCTAGCTACATGCACCTCCTAAATGGGAGGAAGTTATCTCAAAAATTGAAAATGACTAGAAAAAAACAATCTTTATTTATAAAAGTAATTAACTTTGATAAAGATTTTTTGTTCGTTCTTAGACATATTTTTTCTTTCCAACAAATGCCGGGTCCCCATCCTTATATAAATGTTTTTGCTAACTTTTAAATTAATGATTGACCGTTATTAATTCACATCTAAATCTTAGGTTGGAAAAAACAAATTATCGACGTAGAATCTTCTATTTTATATATGTGCTTTATCTTTTATTTTACTCACATATATGCTGACTGTAATATATTTTCGTGAATAATTAAATAATTAAATATGAAAATTTAATCACAAATGAAAATTGTAGATCAACTTAAATTGATTGAACCCAATCAATTAAAAGGATGAGTGTACTATATTTGACATTGATTCGTTATTCTTCTTAAATTTTCTACCAACCACATAACAAGTATAAAATACTACTCCTTATCATACTAATAATTTAACCGTGTCAAATTCAGACTAAAATTTTTCTTATAAATTAAGATATTAGAAGAGAATTTAAAAATCAAGTAAGGGAGATAAAAAGGATAAATACTTGGAAGAAACATAAGAAAATGTATATGTAAGAACTTCTATAAATTCATTGAGTTTGGAGACATTCCTCATCATAAATTGGGGCGCCACCCCTCAACCTAAAATTTTCCACACCAAAAAGAATAAGAAAAATAGACAACCTAATATGGAAATTATTTATTACTTTTTTTATTAGTGTAATAACACAAGTGGTTTGTTTGATTCGGTACCAGGGCACCGCTTCAACCATCTCGTGGAAAAATTTTCACAAAATAAAATGTGTTTTAGGGCAACTTCATTTATGTGGTTTCTCTTGTGATTATGTGGCAAGTTTGCTAATATTAGGATATTAGATTTAAATTTTGTAGGTTACATTTGCATTTTATTTACTTACACATATTTTTTACAAATTACCCCTTTTAAATTTCACAAATTTTATTAGTCATCTTTCACACGATAATGTGCAAAATGCTCACTTATGAATAATTATCAAGTGGAATTGGATTCGAAAAATGTGGTTAACTTGATAATAGAGAATGGGCGATTATCGTGAGCTAATGTGAAATCATTGAGAAGTCAAATTCAAGCATATAACGAGGGTAGGAAACACAAATACAAACAAATTAACTAGTCAACTGGGATTAGAGCGAGTTTACTTTTAAGAATAAGTAGGTTTGGTAAAATAAATTAAAGACCTATTATTTAAACTTTATTTTGATAGAAAAGAAATCAGTTTTTCTTTTGAAGCCCCGGATTTAAGATGGAAAAGACTAGAGTATATAATCTGGTTTAAAAGTAGCCGCTAAATAACCAGCTTTTTCTGAAAGAGATGTTTAACTGTAGTACTTTTTTTTTCCCCTCATATCTAAATATTACGTTTTTATTTGGAGATAATTTCGCCGAAAATTTTCACTTTATTGTTGAAGATTAGCTTTGTTTTTATTTCAACATATCAATAAAAGAATAATATTTTTCAATATGATTCTGTATTGATCTTTATATTACGAAAAAATGTACTACAAATCTATTATATTTTGGTTTATTTCACATTGACACAAATTTATTATTAATAGCTAAGTATTAAAACTGGAAAAAGATAAGCTACGTACAATTAATTATTATTATTATTTATAATATTTTTTTTTTTGAAGACCAAGCCCCCAGAAGGGGAATTTATTTCTCACAATCAACCAAATCCGACACAAAAACAGGAATGTCAGAAGAACCAACGCAAGCCGAAGCCGCATTACGAGCAAGCTTGTGGGCAACCATATTTGCACCACGACGAATTAAAGAAAACCGAACATTAGGAATACTAGAAAAAATAGCCTTTGCCTCATCGTGAATATTCCCTAGCGGCGACATTTCCTCTTCATTGGACTGTAGAGCTTTTATTAGGGAGCTACAATCTCCTTCGACTACAACTGAGCTCCATCCAAAGTCCCGGGCAAGCCTCGCTGCTGAGAGTGCTGCATACGATTCCGAGGCGAAGGGATCGCTAATGTGAGACCTCCGATCCGTCTCCCAACCAACGCAATTGCCGTTCGAGTCCCGGGCCACCAATCCCATCCCAATAGCGTTATCGTCCTTGAACACGGCACCATCAAAATTAATTTTAATCCGTCCCTCCCTCGGTTTACTCCAACGACTTCTAATATCAACACAACCCAACTCCACCTCCAGCCTTGATGAGTCTTGATTTGTGGCAAAAAATGAACCCATCTCCCGAACCGCCTCACCTGGGTCCCATTGTTTCCCCTCCATCAGAAGCTTATTTCTACTGTTCCAGATTCCCCAACAAACTACTGCCACTCGACACGCCAACTCCTTGTCCGAATTTGTGAGACAAAAATCAAGCCCATCCATGAAGTTTCTCGCCAATCTGTCTGTAACGACTTCGGGAACTTGAGCAATTGCCCACACTTGTCGAGCATAATGGCAAAGAAACAGCACGTGCGGTAACGTCTCCGACTAAGCTCCACACCACCCGCAACTTCCCTCCACTTCACACCCATGCCTCCTCAATCGCTCACCCGTCGGTATAATATCATAGCAACATCGCCACATGAAGTTTCTAATTTTCGGGACCACCTCCATCTTCCACAGCTTGTTCCAAACACTATGGTTATCAAATCTCGCCGAGGAGCCCACGTCGTACCCCACCCTCTTCATACCCAAGTGGTATGCGCTCCGCACCGTGAATGCTCCATTCTTAGTGTAGTGCCACATTAGCGTATCCTCCGAATGCATTGTGCTAATAGGGATTCCCAAGATGAGATGAGCATCTCTCTCGTTGAATGCCTCAAAGATTAAATCCTCATTCCAACGCCCCGTCCCTGGGATTATCAACTCCGAAACCCACTCCGGTTTCCACATAGCATCTTGTTTGATCTTGGGACGAAAATTTGGTCCCTCAGGGAGCCACCTATCCCGCCACATATTCACTCTTGTCCCATCCCCAATACGCCACCTTGTTCCGGCTACTAAAAGAAACCTCGCCTCAAAAAGGCTTCTCCACGTATAAGATGAAGCCTCCCAAATGTTAGAGTTCGGGAAATATTTGGCTTTCAGAATCCTGCTAAGCAAGGAGTCAGGATTGCGGATAATCCTCCACAACTGTTTCGCTAGCATAGCCAAATTGAACATTTTCAACTCCCTAAAGCCGATCCCACTCTCATCTTTTTTCTTGCATAGCTTCTTCCAAGCCACCCAGTGGATTTTTCTACTCCCACCACTATTCCACCAAAAATTAGAGAAAATTGATTCCAACTGCACAATAAGATTATCCGAATACCCCTCTGCTCTTTTCCGAACTCGATCCACCAATGACTTAAACACTTCTTTTTTCGATCGTCCCACCACCGATGGAAGTCCTAAATAAAGGTCAAGACGTTCCACCCTCCGGACTCTAAGCACTCCCGCCAACTCCTCCTGTCTCTCCATAGCTACATTTTAACTAAAAAACATAGAGGATTTTTGTCCATTCACCACTTGACCCGAAACCTTCTCGTAAACACTCAGCACCTCCTTTATGCTAGTTATCGCTTCCACCGTAGCTTGCCCACAAATTATAGTATCATCTGCAAATAATAGGTGAGAGATCTTAGGGGTACCTTTGCAAACAGATACTCCGTTGAGCTTCCCCAGTCTTTCCTGTTCCTGAAGCAAAGCAGAAAAAAGTTCTGCACAGAAAAGGAAAAGATAAGGGGAAAGGGGGTCCCCCTGGCGTAACCCCCTCTCCGACACCACATGACCAAATTCCGAACCATCCAACAAGAAAGAAAAGGAAACCGAACTAATACAAGACATGGTACGCTCAATAAACAGGGTAGGAAAACCTAACCTGACCATCATACGCTCTATGAACCGCCATTCAACGCGATCATATGCCTTACTCATGTCGAGTTTAAGGTTGAAGACACCTTCTTTACCTGTGCATTTCCTCTTAATGTAGTAGTTAATCTCAAAGGCAACAAGAATATTGTCCGTTATGAGTCTATTGGAAACAAATGCTGACTGGCAAGGGGAAATAATATGATGGAGATGAGGTTTAATACGGTTAGCCAAAAATTTAGAAGCAATTTTGTACACTACATTGCACAAGCTGATAGGACGGAATTGGGTTATGAGTTCGGGTTTTTTACATTTGGGCAATAACACAATATAAGTATAATTCAATCTTTTATCAAAATGGCCCAAATTAAGGAAAGCAAGAACACAGTTGATAACATTGCGACTCACAATGCTCCAGTAATGTTGGAAAAATAAGGGGGGAGACCATCCGGGCCTGGGGATTTAAGGGGATACATATGTTTAAGAGCCAAGATTACCTCATTAGACGAAAATGGAGTTGAGAGCTGTCTCCTCAAGTCCTCGCCCACTCTGGTTTGGACTACTTCTAACACCTCATCAATTTCCGATGCATCAATCCCTTGGGACGAGAAAAGAGCACCAAAGTAATTTTCCACAATTCTTTTAATCCCCTCCTCGGAACTGCACAAGTTACCATTTCCATCCCGTAAAGCCTCTATGTGATTGTTTTTCTCTCTTATCTTCATTTTCTCAAAAAAGAACCTAGTATTCCTATCCCCCTCTTTCAACCACTGCTCCTTTGCCCTTTGTTTCCAGAATATCTCCTCATCAGCTAGAATCTGTTGAATTTTCCCACGTATGAGTTGTTCCTCGTCCTTCGTGGCTTCCGTAACTATACCTTGCCGTAGGATCTGAAGCCTCTTCTCCAACTTTTCCAAATCTTCATCCTTGTTTCTGCGTTCCTCCTGTCTCCATTGCATAAGTCCCAACCGGCACTGTTCAATACTAGCCAGCGTACCTTCCACGGCAGGTTCACCTTCACTCCCAACCCAAGAATCCTTCACAATTTGATCACAATCCTGCTTCCTGACCCATACAGCCTCAAACCTGAACGGCCTTTGTCCTCTGCGTTTAGTTTTATTTCTACGAGCAAGCAGCGTCATAATAGGTATATGATCCGAGCAAGAAGCAGTAGCATGAATAACAGCAGCGTTCGGGAACTTACTTTTCCAGCTGTCTGTCACTACGGAGCGGTCCAGCCGAGCTCGGAGAGTGTGTGGAGACTTCCTATTCTTCAGCCAAGTAAACGGAAAACCCGAAAAACCCAAATCTGAAAGTCTAGTAACACCTAATGCTTCACTAAAGTCCATCATTTGCTTCAACGTGCGATCATTACCACCTTCCTTCTCCGAGTTATTCAGAATTTCATTGAAGTCACCACTAACTATCCATGGCAGGGACGGGCAGTAATTCAAACTTCTAAGAAGGTTCCACGTAATCGGCCTTTTCTGTTTGTCCGGTTCTCCATAGAACCCGGTGAATCTCCAATCATCCAAACCCATCTCATTTGCCACGATAACATCAATGTGATTAACCGACATGCTTTGTAGTTTAACATCCACGTCCTTATGCCAAAGCAACGCAAGTCCGCCTCCTATCCCAACCGAATCAAAATTAACACCATGCATGTTAAGCAACACTTTCAAAGTCTCTATTCGCCTCTTCTTGCACCTGGTTTCAGACAAGAAGATGATCGAGGGGTTGTAGATCTTGATTAGAGATCTTAGGTTGCGAACTCGCCAGGGACCCACCGAGCCCTGGCAGTTCCAGCTAATGCAACTCATTGTCCTCGGTAGGGTTACTTAGCAACCTCTGCCGTTGAGTTAGTGATGTCGGAAAGAACACCCTTGGTGCCCGAAAGCACGATTTTCCCGCTCTGAAGGGGATCAGCGGAATTCCTTTTAGTGGCTGGTGGCTTATTGTTTGTAGGTTTGGTGCGGAACTTACGTTGTTTGGCTCTAGGAGTGGTTGTGAGATTGGGGATATTAAGGGACAACGGGACATTTATTAGCTGGGAATCAAGGTTTCCACCTTGGGAGTTTAGTGTATCAGATGGAAGGGGGCTCAATAAAGGTAAGTTATTGTACGGGGCTAACAAAGATGGCTGCACAGTTAAAGGATCAGTGAGTTTTTGGCGAGTGTGAGTAGGGCTAGGACTGCGGTTGTCAGGATGGTTGCGAATATTGCTTCGCGTGATGGGAATTATGGAAGAGTTTGAGGATTGGGGATGTGGAATTCGATTATCGGGAGGAGGCAGGATGTGGTTTGAGAGTTCGAGGTTGACACGAGATTTAGGGGAGGTAAGTGTTGTTCCAGCAAGAGGTTCGAGCGGTAAGGATGGATGAGTGTAGTGAGCATGGTGATTTGTGAGGGGATTCTTATTTTTAGAAGGGGTTGGAGTTCTAAGATGGGGAGGGATATAATTAGTTGGGGAGTTCTCCTGATGGCTATCCATAGTGCTTGTCGTTTGTTTACTTGAAGAGATCAAGAGATAGCCATTGCTGGAATTGTGAATGGGTGTTTCCCTTAGCCATGGTCCATACGGGAAGATACTTGGTTCTGAAAAATTCTCCTCATAACGTTGCGGACAATATCGATCCACGTGATCACATACTCCACAGAGGTAACAAAAATTAGCAAGTCGCTCGTACGTAATTCTGACTGTTACGTCTGTTCCCGACGGCAATTTAAGCTGCAATGAGCGAGCTAAGGGTTCAGACATACATAATCCCACCTGGATCCTGATGGAATCAGAAGAAGACATTCTGTTCACAGTACCACTGCACTCTCTAAATATTCCGAGCCTTCTCGCAATCATTTCCCCAACAACCTGATTTCTGTAGCCAATCGGGAGACCCCTTATTCTAACCATTTAATCACAGTACAGTAAAGGCACCGTATTAGGATCATCATCTTCTTCAAGTCTGCGCAGAATTAGAGGGTACTTATCAAAACACCACGGTGTACTTTCCAATGTCCGTTCCATATCAAGTTTGTGATTGAACATTAACAGAAATCTCTCATCCGCCAGTTTAGTTATTTCCATACCTTTAACCGGATTAAGAGCCCTTATCATTGTTTGACGGAAGAAATCAAATTTCACTGGACGCCTCGTAAAAACCCTTCCAACCAGCACCCAATGATTACTTCTTTTACGAGAATACCCAGCCGCCATCGGTATTACCAAGCTATCCGATTCCTTAGCAGTTAATGAAAGCCTATCAGTCATCCTTACCAATCCTTCAGGATCTAGATCATCCGTTGAGTTGGTGTTAGAAGTAGTCTGCGCCATCGGATTGAGGGCATGAGAAGAAGTGTTTTCCCCCATATCGCCAATGAAGAAACCTAGAAACCAAACAAAACACGACAGTCAGCAAGAAACAATTAGGGTAGAGAGAAAGGAGAGGGGAAGAAAAGGGAGATAAACACTAAAAAAGAGGATCAGCAGAAGCAAAAGAGGGTTCCCGACAATGAATCTCGGTGAATGGAAGTCTTCGAGTCGTTCATGGCCAGCCTCCGTCATCAGAACTAGGGTTACGTGTGTTTGCGGAACTCTCACAGGGGAGGGAAACTCTCACATGAGAGGGGAAAGGAAATCTTCGGTTTTTTGTACTATATTTGACATTAATTACTATTATTTATAACATTTAATTTAAAAATAATGCATGTGGGATATGTGGTTGGTAAAAGAACGTTAAAGTATCATTAAATTAATTTAATATCATAGATTATTTAGATATCAGTAGAAAATAACGAAACAAAATAAGACAAACAAGGAAAGATAATGATAATAAAATAAAAAATAAAAAAAAAGAATTTAAGACTATTTAAACAGAAAATTATCAATTAAAATAAAAATAAATCTAGGTATATATCCAAAATTTTTATACTTTTTTTCGCTAACCAATAACCCCTATTCGGGTTTCTGATTCGCTAGGAAAAATACTTTGATTTCAAAACCCGTAGAGGTTGAATGTAATAAATCCATTGCGGAGGCATTGTTGTTTTCAAATTCTTGTGAATTTGAATGTAAATAATCCTAAATAATATATAGAACAAATTATATTTTTTATTGTATTGAATTAGACCTTTGAAATTTTAGTTTCATATTTTTAAAATTAGACATATTTAAATTGTAATTTTGGTTCACCCCGTCAAATAATCGATAGAAAATGTATTATTTTGCTATTAAATACAATTTGAAAAAAAAAAGGTTATTGTTCATTTGGTTTTTTTTTTTGGAGTTTGCATATTAATACCTTTTTTTTTTTGAAACTTTATTAATACCTAATTTTAGTATCACATTACCTTAATGAGAGTGATTCAGAATAATGCTTCAAAGTTGATTTAGAGTGTTAAAATGAGGTATTAATAAGCAAACTCACCAAAAAAAAATAACCTCATGAACAGTAAACCCTCCCCCCGAGAGATTTTTTAAAATACCCCCATTTTCAAAAGTTGTGTATAAAGTACCCCCTTTTTGGGGGGTTTAAAAATTTACCGTTAATCGTGGATGAGATCCACGATTTTCCATTTTTTATATTATTTTACACAAAATCGTGGATCTCAACCACGACTGCTATTTTTTTATATATTTTATTGGCAGTCGTGAGTATCCAAATTTTTTATTAATTTTTTTGGCAGTCACGGACCATATCCGCGATTTTAATTAAAAAATATTTAAAAAAAAAGTGGTCCAAATCTAAATCTGGACCATAGACTCCATTCGCCCCAAACCTTGAAACCCTTCCCCTGCACAAAACACTCCCCCTTACCCGCACAACCCCACCACCGGCGACCACCCTCGCCTCACCGGAGAAAGCCTGCCGCCGGACGTTACAGCCACCACCACCCCGCCGGACGTCACAGCCACCACGACCCATGCCGGACGCGGCCCACAGTGAAGGTATGTATATTTTTTTTGTTTTTTGTGTTTTATTTTAGTTATATATATATATATTGATTTAATTTTTGGTGAAAAATGTGTATGTATAAATATATTCATTAGGTTTATATATTTATTAGGTTGATTTTTGTATGGTAA
>JBBMKE010098799.1:0-16916 GCA_037834125.1 Lippia alba | reverse complement strand
CCTAAAGGGAATTTTTGATAAACAAATTTCAAATGTTGTCTTGTGATGCTAAAAGCTATAATATGATTCTGGAAATTGTAAGATCTAACTTCCTAAGGTTTCAGGAAGAATCTATGAAGGTTTTGGCTCGGTAGATAAATAGTGATAAGGGTCTAGTACTGAGATTTTGATCAAATAAAAACGTAAAGGCACATAATATACTTGAAATGAAACAAATAATTGATTGAGGTTATAAACGCTTTCTTTTAACCATTTACTCACCTGTCTTATTCTTGCCTTGAAAATCCGGGCTGTTACATAATGGATGTCCCCTTGGAATCCCGTCGTTTTTCGTTAGAATTTCCAACGGAAAAGCGACGGGATTCACCCTTGGAATTCGGCCAGTTTCTTGTAGTGATTCTGGCAATTTCTTCAATGGTTACTATTTGCTTACCAACTATTTTTTTCATTTGAGGATTACCCATCTTCAACTAATCAAACATTGAAGGACCACTTGCATTTGGCTCATCAAGAACAGTGTAGTAAGGGATGTCACTAAAGAGATCTTGACTTTCTTGAATTTATTCCTCAACATTTACTTCTTCTGCCAGTGGTGGGAGAATCTCTTGTTCCATCTACAGAGAAAAATTAAAGGGATCAGTTAAAAATTTTTCTTGTAATAGTGATTCAATAATATTTAATGTTAGACTGACCTCACCTTCTGGGATATAGGTTGTGATCCTCCTGCTGCATTTATATTTATATCATCGGACTCATATGCTTGAGAACTTTGTCCCACCTCCTGCAATTAAAGAGATCTAATAAGTTAAATATCAGTTACATTTCAACTCAAGCTATAAAAAAAAGTTATAAATGAAGAATATGTACTGCAAAGGCTCTTCTAGCTATCCCTTCCCGTATATCCTTAGCACTTTGAGGTAAGTCTGGACAAAAGAGTGCATTGTATCCAGGTTGTTCACAATGCCCACAGTGGATAGTCTTCTGCAATCTCCTCAATTTTCTAATTATAGGGCCTTTTTTCTTAGATTTTCTCTTCCTTTCTACTTCACCAACACTTCTTCTTCTCAATTTAGCTGGTCTACCTGCTTTGCTTCCAAAAGTTGGTGGTAGAGGTGGTATGAACAGACTTTTTACCCACAATTGGTTACTGCTTAGTGGCATTATAATTTCAGCATAGACCTTCTTATAGGTCTCACATGGTAACACTCTGCTACAAAGTCTTCTGCATTTGGTTTCTCATCGTTGATGGCACTTATACTATGCTTGCAAGGGATCCCTGTCAGTTGCCACTTTCTGCAGCTACAGGTTTTTGCATCCAAGTCCACAGCATACTAAGTACCATTATTACACTGTATCTGGAAATGGGCTCTTGAAGCTTTAATAGGTCTGCATCCTCCAACCTTCTTGCCATGTCTCTCAAGGATCTTTGCAATTGTGGGACAAAGAAGTCCTACAAAATGTGAATATACAACAAAAATATTATAATACAGATCCAATGGTTAGATGTACACAAATATTTATCACTTAAAAAGAAATATACCATCCCATTTCTCAGCAGCCTCTATATTCTTTTGGAAAGTCTTCATGAGATACTACTTGCAATACAACATTATCAATAATAGATTCCAAGCATGGTAATAATTAATTGATAAATTAGCCAAGTTTTCATACCTAATCCATTCAAGCATAGTAATAATGGGCTTGTCTCTAGCCTAGAGAATGGAGCTATTGAAAGTCTCACATGTGTTATTCAAAAGCATATCACATTTAGAATACTCCAAAAAGTGACTTTTAGACCACTCATGTGGAGGTTTATCTCTTAATAGGTCTGCTGCATCAGGGAATTATAGTCTGATGAATTTTATGGACTCCTTAAATTCTCCAACAGCTGTTGATTTTGCAGCTCTCCACATAAAATTTGATAAAGAGACACCTTTGTGACCAGAGCTTTGCATATTAACCACCATATGCCTAACACAGAACCTGTGTTTAGTTGTTGGGAAGACCTCTGGATGTGCAAAGATTAAACCTTTTTGGTAATCAGAAACAAATGTCACACCCTCACTATTTTGGAGCCCCAAATCTGATTTAAGGACAGTAAAGAACCAGATCTAGTTATCTTTAGTTTCAGATGAAACTAAAGCATAAGCAATTGGGTAGTTGATGTTGTCAGGGTCCACACCAACAGTTGTGAGAAGTATTCCACCATGTAGACCCTTCAAATGACAGCCATCCACTCCTATAATTGGCCTACAACTATGAAACCCCTCTTTTATTGCATAGAGACACACATAGAATTTAGAGAACCTTAGCTCTCCATTTACATCATCAGTCCCAAGAATCACAGTTGATCCAAGATTTGTTTTTCTTATCTCCTCAGCATAATCCTAAAGTTTTTTATACTGCAAATCTGGATCATCCTGTACCAGTTTCACTGTTGCATGTTTAGCTCTATAAGCTTGGTCTCTACTAACTGTAACATTCAGTTCATCCTCTACATCTTTCTTGAAACCCATAACACTTCTTTTGGGATCTGTTTTGAACTATGACATGTACTTCTCTGCTAACCAACCAGTCTTCTCATTTTTTACATCATGTGTCTCAGCACAGGTATGTGTAATACACAACTCTCTGATAACAAAGCCTGCTCATTCTTATCAGTAGACTCAGTCACTTTAATAGTATTGATTTTAAATAGGCACCATCTATCCCTGTTAGAGCACCTCACATACACTCTTCTGCTATCAGACCTAGTACAGGGAAGACTCCTCCTGCTTTTTACTGCCAAAGAAGCAACACATCTTTTTGAAAAGTTTTTTGTTGGCAAAAGTTTGACCTAAATCCAACAATGGGTCAAACACATTGCTCTCATTGAATGCTGGGAAAAGTCACCACCACCCTCATCATCTGACACCCTATTCAGATCTAATCCCTCATCATCACTACCAATAATCTCCTCTCTTTCACTTAACTCCTTACTGTTCTCATCTTCATAATCATCCTCACTGTCACCTACCTCAGCACCAGATGACACATTATCTTTAAATAATTGACAGTCATTATCAGACTCTGACTGTATTTTAGGTGTGTACATTTCATCATCATGTGCAACTTTCTCAAAGATAAGATACTGAATAATTCTAGCAACATCTTCCTTATGTACTTTAAATACAGGTTCTGCAACGGTGATATCAACAAAGTTTTCCCAATCTGTTTCATCTCCTAAATCATTTTCATCAGATTCAACATATATATCATCATCAGACTCCACATACATATCATCATCAGACTCCACATCTACATGTTCATCCTTACTCTCCTGTTGAGTTTCATTAATATTAGGTGGTGGTTTAGGGTATCTCCTAGCATATTCATCAAGCCATTCCTGTGTGTCACCAATTCTGTCAAAAAAATCAGGTGTGGACTCTCTTTCCCCATCAACTTTATTAACAGTTTTAACATTATCTAAGTGTTCATCCCTCAACACTTTTCTAGGTTTACCTTCCTCTGATTCAGAGTCCTGAATATATAGTGGATACTCCCTATATTTCCTCATATACTTCCTACTATATTTCATGAGATCCTCAATATTACAAATTTTTTTAACCCCCTCTTTTATAGCAATAAATAATTTAATTACACTACCCTATCTGAATAAATCGTGCAAATACTCATCCAAGCACAGTAAACTTAACCTCTCAACATCTACGTAGTAAACTTTCCGTACCTTTCCACCCACATAAGATGTATCTTCAATTGCACCATGGTGATATAAAGCCAAAGTTACACCATGGACTGTGGATCTGAAAAAGTAATAAAAACAGCAAGTTTAAAAAATGAAGAAGTAATCTATGACTCCATTAATAAGACAACAACCATAAACGTGGGGACACAATGTTTGGAGAAAGACAAAGTGGTCCATTGTCCAAAAAGAATAATTTTTCCTGTAGACGAAGACTAAATATATATAAGTTTGCACCTTTATCAAAGTCATCACTTCAACAACATCATCACTTCAGCAACACAAGTTCTTTAAATGAGAACACAAAACACAACATTTTCACTCTAAAGCTCTAAAATGCTTTCTGCAAATAAAAAAATGAAGCTTCAATTGCAGATACTTAAGGTACATCGGTGGGGGAAGGTTCACCATGCCTTGAGAACGAATGCGCACCATCTTCTCAAGGTTAGATTCGAAAAAATCAAGCTTTTTCACCAGTACATTTACTTCGATTAGAGCAATTTTCTTAGGGTTTTGTTTAACTGTTCAGTTTCTCTTTTCTTAAATGTCTGAAGAATGTGAATCGTTTCCCTTTTTCGAACTTAAATGCTTCAAGTGTTACTTTTTCCTGTTAATATTTAAGCCCTTAAACACTCAAAAATTTAAATTAAAAACCTGAGAAATGTGTTTTTGACGTGGAAAAATGATTTGGCACACGTAGGCAAGAAAAAATACACGTGGATTGCTAAAAAATGCCAGCTGCAATTTAATCGGGTATTCTAGCGGATCAAGATAATTTGGGTCGGATCATGCACGAAATTGCACTTTTTGGAGTTATGGGGTAAATTTTGCTCCGGAAAAATTAGTGTACTAAAAGTGCGAATTTGGGGTAGTTGGTATACCATTTTTGCATTTTTTTGTGACTATGACAAAGGATCAAGCTTACAAGGCCAAGAAATTGACAGTTAAAATGATACAAGGGGATCCTGACCTCTAGTATACCAAATTATGAGATTATGCAGAGGAATTGAGGAAGACCAATTTGGGTTCAACAGTTATATTGGGTACAAATGATACAAATGGTGAGCTTCGTTTTTCAAAATTTTATGTTTGTTTGAATGTTGTGAAAATGAGATTCTAGAGTTGCAGCCTAGTCAAAGGTGTAGATGGATGTCATCTGAACGATCCACAAAGAGAAATTATGCTCATTGTAGTAGGTGTAGACCCTAACAATGCCAATTTTCCAATAGCCTATTCAGTTGTTTTCTCTTAAACTAAGGACAATTGGACATGGTTTTCCATAGTAATGACAGCAGACTTGGGCTACAAATTAGGAAAAGGGTAACCTTTATATCAGTCAAGCAAAAAGGGTAAAATTTTTCCCTTCCAGAGGTCTTCCCCGCAGCTGAGCATAGATTCTGCTCTAGGCACATGGTTATCAGCATGAACAATGCTGGTCATAAGAGTGTGTCATTAAACAATGCAGTTTGGAAGGCAACAAAATCAAGTACTATGGGAGATTCAAAAAATACAATGAGGTTTATAAGATCACAATTTAGTGGATGAATGATAAACCACCAGATGAGTGGTCAAGGAGTCATTTCTTAGAGATATAAAAGTGTGATATCTTACTAAATAACTCTTGTGAAACCTTTGACAGTACCATTTTTAAGGCAAGGGACAAACCAATAATTACAATACTTGAATGGATTAGGTACAAATAAATGCTTCTTATTTTACATTTTAATACGCTTCTACCAATATCTCTGACTAATATGATGTGTTTCCAATTGATTTTCATGGAACATTTGATGAAAACATTTCATAAGAATAGGGAGGCTATAGAGGGGTGGAAGGGTAGCTTATCTGTTCTTTTTTTTGTTTTTTTAACAGAAATGCTTGTGTAGTAATATATGATAACATGTATATTTAGGTTGTTAAAAAACTGAAATTATGCATAAGTATATTTGCTGTTTTTAATGAATTGAATTATGCATATGTGTAGGTGTTATATGATAACATGAATTTTAGGTTGTTCAAAAACACTGAATTATGCTTATCTGTATTTTTTGGTTGTTAAAAACACTGTGATTAAGCATGTCTATGTGTTAACGATAACATGCATTTTCGGTGAGAAAAATTTGCTCAACTACACTGTGTAATACGAAAGTAGCAAGAAAAATTCTGATAAAAAAAGTAGTTTAAAAATTCCTATATTTTTCAAAATATGCACAAAAAACCCTCATGCACCTCACGTGCGTTGACTGCAAGTGAAATTGAAAATTTCTTCACTTTTTTGTATAAAAAGACTATTTCACCCACAACCCAGCGTGCCGTTGTCTCTCCATCTTCAGTCACCCAACCACCATCGCCGCCCTGGATCTCCTTCTCTCTATGCCCACCGCCTTCTCACCCAAAGCTGCCGCTGCCTCTCTTTTCTCCTCCTCCGCCGCCTCACACAGCCCCAGAGCTGCGCCGCCTCTCCACCTTCAATCACTCAACCACCATTGTCGCCACTGTATTCACTCTCCACGTCTAATTGTCGAGTCTCCTCTGCACCTCCGGCATCGCACGCAAACGTCGGTGGCCAGAGTGGAGTTTATGTTATATATATATATGAAATATTATTTTCTAAATTTGTTAATTTAATAATACGTACACACACATACATATGGGATAATGATTTTTTGTCATCCGAACTATGACCCTTTTTGCAATTCACCATCTAAACTATTTCGACCCTAATACCACCGTCCAAACTATTATTTCTTGACAAATCACCATCCCAATTTATTTTTTAGTAGTTTTGACTCTTATTTAGCAGTTTTGACTAAAAAATACCACTCATTTCCGTGATTTTGATTCTTTTTCTTCTTATTTTAATATATTAATATAAGATTTACCATAGGTGTTCTCACACACATATCACACGTGTGGTATTTTTAAGTCAACCCGTCGAAAAATAGTCAAAACCACTAACAAATATGTTGGGATGGTGGTTTGTCAAGAAATAATTGTTTGGATGGTGGTATTGGGGTCGAAATAGTTTAGATGGTGAATTGCAAAAAGGCTCATAGTTTGTATGGCAAAAAATTATTATAATATCCGAATTGAAAAATTAGACCATGTGTCAATTAACTGGAGAATTAAGTATAATATCCGCGTTTAATTAACTGGAGAATTAATTATAAAGCCCAAGTACAATTAATTCAAAAATAATTGTAAATATCAAATATAATTAATTATAAAGGGCTATTAGAATTAATTAGATAATTAATTCTAAAGCCTAGTCCAAAATAAAGAACCCAAAAATAATTAATAATGAATTAATTATTAATTAGAAATTGGCATTATTTATTTATGAAATAAATATGACTATCTAACTTTATTTATTTAAGAAATAACTAAAATATATTATCATCCTTATGGGAGAAATAAGAAGATATTATCTTTATAATCAAGAGGACGCAACAGCTTTATCTCGTGAGCCAACCCTAGAAGAGGTGAGAGAGGGTGTTTTCAGTAACCCTCTTGGTAGTGCCGGCCGGATGGTTTTGGTGCGAGTTTCTATCAGAGGTTTTGAGAGAATATTATTGGGAAAGATGTTTGGGATGCAATGAGGGATTTCTTTGGGGCTGCAAAACTGCATCACTCTTACACAGCAACAACAGTGGTGCTTATTCCGAAAAAAGAGAACCCGCTCCATTGGTCGGATTATAGACCTATCAATTTGTGCGATGTGAAAAACAAGATAATTACTAAGATCATGAACAATAGATTGGCTTTGTTTCTCCCTAAAGCCGTTTCCCCAAACCAAAGTGGATTCATTAAGGGTAGGCTCATTAGTGACAACATTTTGCTGGCACAAGAAATGGTTCATTCCTTGGGCTCACGGGGGAAACGGAAGAATGTCATGCTCAATTTGGACATGGAAAAGCAATACGACCGAGTTAATTGGGATTTCCTCTTGGCTATACTCCGGCGAAAGGATTTCCTGAGACGTGGATTGGTAGAGTGAAAGAATGCATATGTAACTGCTGGTTTTCAGTTTTAGTCAGTGGGTCGTCTGCGGGATGCTTCAAGTCTACAAGAGGTCTAAGACAAGGTGATCCCCTATCCCCTTCTTTGTTTGTTATAGCTTCGGATTATCTATCAATTGCACTTGATAAATGCATGGTCGAGAAAGATTTTTGCAGGTTCAGGACTTCTTCATCTACACTGGTCTCACATTGAGCTTATGCTAATGATATGATCGTCTTCACCAATAGCAAACCTGAGTCTTTGGCTGCTGTCAAAGAGGTTTTGAAGAATTATGAAGCTATATCGGAGCAAAAAATAAACCCAAACAAGAGCTCGTGTTGTGGGAAATAATTCCAATGAAGCAGCCCTCGCTGTCCGTAACAGTTTGGGGTTCAGGAATCAATCTTTGCCAATAAAATACCCTGGAGCTCCGCTTTATTGTGGAAGATCTCGAAATTTTCTTTTTGATGAGGTTATAATGAAAATTAGGAATCGCATTCAAGGATGGGAAGCAGTTCGACTGTCGCATGGAGGGCGTTTGCAACTCATTAAATCAGTACTTTACTCTATGCCCATGCACACGTTTCAAATTTTGGACGCCCCGAAATCGGTCATCCTCTCACTTGAACGATTGCTTAATAGTTTTTTCTGGGGTACCTCACAGGAGAAGAGAAGAATACATTGGACTTCTTGGAAAAATGCTTGTTTCCCACGTCAGAGGGCGGTTTGGGGGTTAAAAACATTGAGGATATTGTTGTGGCATTCTCTCATAAGTTGTGGTGGAGGCTTAGAACGAGTAATGCACTGTGGGCGGTCTATATGAGAGATAAATATTGCAACGGGACATACCCAACTTTGGCCATTGCCAACAAATATCACTCGTCTATATGGAGGCATATTTGTGGGATTAGAACTGAAGCTGAACAGAATATATTTTGGTCCATTGGTAAGGGAGATATCTCATTTTGGGACGATAAATGGGCTTCAAATATTTGGAACCCGATCGACGGAGTGGAAAAGGATACAAAGGATAAGGTTTCAGATTTCTGGACTAACGGTACTTGGGATGAAGACAAGTTGAGTGCGACTGTGGGCTTGGAAGCCACTACACAAGTTAAGTGTATGCCTTTCGATCAAAACGCTGATGACAGCCCCATTTGGGCCGCAAATGCATACGGTAATTTCGCATTCAAATCGATTTGGCATAAAGTGAGACAGAAGCAAGAGCCTTCGAACTTCTTCCGTAGGATTTGGGGGACAAATCTGACTCCAACGATACTGATCTTTCTTTGGAGGATTTTTCATGATTGGATCCCGGTCGATGAGCGCATACATCGCAAAGGAATCATGTTCCCTTCAAAATGTCAATGCTGCTCCCATTTAGAAACGAGGGACCATCTCTTTGTTTCGAGCAATAAGGCAAAGCACATTTGGAAAACTTTCGCTGATCCCTTTGAAATCGAAACGGATGGAGTGACTTTGGTGATAAATATGATGCAACGTTGGCTTGCATCATCGGTTTTCATTGGGAAGACTCATATCAGAGTCATTCTCCCATGCATCATTCTTTGGTACATTTGGGTAGAAGAAACAGGACTAAGCATGAGGGGAGAGTTTTCAGCTATTACAATGTAATTCAACAAGTGAATTCGCATATTTTCAGATGGAGTCTCACGAATAAGATGAAAAGTTGGGTGTGGACAGTATATATGCAGATAGCTTCCATACTTGGTGTGCGATTAAAGAGACCAAAACAGACCCAAATCATTCCGGTTGATTGGATCCGACCGAGCATTGGCTGGTTAAAACTAAACACGGATGGGGCGTCTAGAGGAAATCCAGGTTTGGTGGGCACCGGTGGAGTTATCAGAAATCACGAAGGAACCATTTTATATGCTTTCAGCAGTGGCATAGGAATAGCAACTAACACCGTTGTGGAACTTAGGGTGCCGGTGCAAGGGGGTAATGCAGCGGCTAATTTGGGTTGTACGGAATTATGGATTGAGCTGGATGCTCAAGTGATCTTGTCAATCATCCGGAGAGGTAAGTCTGGTAATTTCGATTTAAATTTGATGATTAACCATTTCTATATGCAAGTTAGGAACATGAATGTGAGAATGACCCATATTTATCGGGAAGGCAATAGTTTGGCAGATTTCCTGGCTTCGAAGGGAGCAAAAGATCATACGGAGTGGAACTTTCCTAATTCTCCGTTGCCGAAAGAAGTCAAAGGGTTCATGATTGTAGATAAGTGGGGCTTGCCATGTTTCAGGAATAGGAAGATATGATGACCCGAAAGGAAAACATGTCACAGCTCTGCTACAAGAGTTTCTCCTATTTTAATAAGAGCAAAGCTAATGGCAGGTTCTATCCTCTTAAGTATAACACCTATATTGAACTCTTCTCTTATGACCGTAATAATTGTCTTTTTATTTATGAGATTGATTTGAATGGGTATATGCACGCTTGGAACTATTGGTGTGAGAAAGGTATTTTGTTGGCTGTTGTGGTGCAGGAATTGCAGACTAATCCGATGAGTCAGCATCGCAGAAAATTCAGATTGCAAAATATTGAGATGATTTTTAGTAGATCTCGGAAGGAGCTGCCAGGTAGGTGTTTTGAAGCTTTTGACGGTATGATCATACATAAAGGGCTTGCAGGCCTTTGTGGTAATGTAAACAAGAATTTTAGATGTGATTTTAATCTCTCCGAGTGGGTTATTTATTTGGGAATATGGTCAGCACTAAGAATTGTCTTTACTGTATGAATTATTACAACCTCAGTTCTAATAGGTTGGAGGAAGGCCCTTTGTTTGTTAATTGCGTGCAGGGTATCCTGAAGTGGTTGCGGACCAAAAATTCTATGAGCATGGAGATCATTTGTGTATCCAAGAATATCATTCAGTTATGTCAACTCCTTGGGCAAGTGTGCAACTATGTTATTGACGGATCTATTGTACAAGATGTCCGACAATAACCAAATCCGAGCCCTGAGGACGCAAGTGACATAGATGTGAATTTTTGTGTCATATGGTCAAGCTAATGGCCTTCTTTGCCTGGATGTCTGGGCGCCTCCCTGCCAGGCCAGTGAGAATTCCGAAAGATTTACTTTGCAACAGGGGCAATTTTTCTTTTCTTGATATTAATCATTTGAGCTTCAAGCTGCCTAACTTTGTTTCATATAATTATAGTGGTGTGTATGTGCTTAGTTGGTTTTACATTCGCGGTCACCACAACTTGAACCATTGTATTTTTTCCGGCTTTGGTTGTTTATATATGAGGTGAAGGCCTCGGTAAAAAATCTACGGCTCTGCCTGTTCCTCCTAAAAAAAATCTTACGTTATTTGAGAAATAAGTGGCAAGATAATATCAAGATTTATTATTTGTGAAATAAGTAAAAGTGAAGATAATATCGAGTGGTTATTGTCATAAGAATTTATTTATGAAATAATTATAAAGATAATATCATGTGGCTATTATTCGGGTTATTTATTTATGAAATAAATAAAAGGATAATATCATAAAATATTTATTTATGAAATAAATAATGGATAAAGTCAAAAGTTATTTATTTATGAAATAAATAATTATGAGATAATATCCTAAAGTTGTTAGAGATAAGATATTTTCTTATTAAAAGAAAAAGATCATTATTTCTTCTTTAGATAAAAGAGAAGAGTTTTCTCTCATTATCTTAGACCACATTCATGAAGTGTCATTCTCTATTCCGTAGAAAAAAAAAAAAGAAAAACGCTCTTAACTCTAACATGTAGAATAGATGGACAGTTTTCTTTGGAGCTTATGCGTGAATCATCTCACGCATTAATTTGGTTTTCATGGGAGAATTTTCTTGTTCTCTATTTTTCGTTTCCTGTTTCTTTCAATACATAGATTATAGTACTAGCATACTCCCTGATCTGATTTAAATATAGGACTGATGTGAATACATTGTGGAGGACTTCTATTTTGGAGTCTCAAAGGATAGAACCTATTGTGAAACGACAAAATTCATAACCACATGAAAACGTTTGAGGGTGGCTCAAAATGTTTGAAGAAATCTTCTGGTAAAACAAGTTACTAGGAACTTTCTCTTGAGTTTCGAAATAAAATTTTCAAGCCAAAAATTCTTGTTAGAAAATTTTTATATTTTCAACTGTGTTTCGAATCCGTTTTTCCAATAAATGGATGTGTGTTCCACGTGTTGTCCGATGGAAACAGTCACACGATAATTGGTTAAAATTAAACGTGGATCGATTGTTAAAAGAAAATTTGGGCCGACTCGTCGCGGGGGAGTAATTCAAGATTCAAGTGGCACGGTGTTGGTGGCCTGTAGCTGGAATCAGGGAAGCTACTAATACAGTGGTAAAGACTAAAGATTGTGGCGTTGGTGCAAGGGGCTCAAGAGGCGAAATTGATAGGCTGCTATAGCCTTTGGATTGAAATTGATGCTACAATTAATGTCATCGACATCATCAATCGAGGTAAAGTGGGAGATCTTGCTACACAACACTTACGAGATTTCAGTTAATATACAAAGGAAATTTTTTTTGCCGGTAGGTATATACAAAGGAAATGCATAGTTGCAAATATCCCATATAATTAGGGAAGCCAACTCAGTAGCCGACTTCTTGGCCAATAGGGGTGTGGCGTTACGACTGCAATGGCAATCCCCAAATAGGTCGATGTTCGTTCAGTTGAGAAGTATGCTTAGGATAGATAGATGAGAGCTCCCCTCAATCCGAACTCAATGATTAATCACTTACGTTGGTGTCCTCCACGACTAGATAATGGCTTTGTTGGCTGGAAGAGACTATGAAGTAAGCACAGGTTCATGAATAATAACTTTTGTGTTTATTATTTACATAACTTTAATGTGAATTCTGACTGTTTTACTTTGTGGTTAAGAATCTTCAATTGCTCACGAGTTTGAGCGCGTTTTATTATAGCAGACTATCTTGGTTTAGGAGCGTGCATGAGCAAGGAGGATTGGGAAGAGTTGTTGCTGCATTGGCTTTGATTCGTGATGCGTAATTTCGATGGTAAGATAAAGTGGAGATGGGTTAGCTGACCTAGCTCCTCTCTTACTTAGTACATTACACGCCTGGACAATGTCTTGGAAGTTTGGATTTGTAAGTTTCATAATCAACTTACTCCTCCGACAACTAGATAAACATAGTATTTTGGAGCTCATAATTAATATGGCATGCCAATTATATGGATTGAGGCGAGGTCGATCTTGCGGTCGGGGTGGGGAAGTGTTATTCGAATGGTAGCATGCATAAAGATTTGGCTATTCTCTAAGTGTCATGGTGCCTCCTCCGATAATTTGGGATATCCCTGTTAGAAAATGGTATTGACTCCAGATTGAATAAAAGCAATAGCAATGGAATATAAAGCAAAAGTAAAAGAGACACGTCCGATTTATACAGGTTCGGCAAGCCTTCCCCAAGTTGTGAGCTTGGGAGTTTTTAAAGATTTGCTTATTAGCACTTTGAGATTACAAGAAAAACCTTGCAATCTCTTACACAATCACTCTAGTGTGATAAATAAGTTTCATCTACTTATTTCTCACACTAACACACACTTAGAACAAATGTACCTCTTCTCTGGAACAACCTCAGTGGTACCAAAGATTACAAAATCGAGGCTTTCTGCCTCTCTGGAATCACTCAGACTCCTAACCAATCTGCACTAAGCAACAATACTTTCCGGAATCACTCGGACCCTTTAAAACCTCTCGAATCACTCAGATTCTCTGAATCACTCGGATTCTAATTTCTACACTAGGCTCAACTCAATCTTGCTTGCTGCAAAGACTGCTTTTTTGTATATGTTGGGAGGTCTTCTTTTATATGGTATGTTTGAGACACACTAGCCGTTGGGAAAAATTCATTGCCAAAAGTAGATGCTTTAATTGCTGAGAATGAATCCTAGACTGATGATCTGATCATGTGTCTCCATCAATTTTGGAGATTGACTGGAACTTGTCGTGATTGCCTTCCCAAGATCTTGTTGATTGATTGTTTGGCTGGAACTTACCATCTGCATCACTAAATTTCCACCATTGCAGTTAACCAGCTGGAACCTTCCATATTCATTCTTGGAATCAAAAAATCTCAAGAAAAAATAAGAGAGTTAACCGAATCAACAAAAGCCATCTATATTCAACAGTCCCAATTCGTGTCGGAGACAATATTGTACTGTTTTTCCGAGATAATTCACATGAGGAAGATCTTAACTATAGCTTGGGTATTCAACTGGTTTGGACAATTAAATATCCTCCTTGGGAATCTGGGGCGAGGAAAGAGGAAAGATGATCTCTTACCTTATAGCAAAAGGGTTGAATCTCCAACTCTTAAGGTTCCCCACACTCTGACCCGATAATGCAACTAGGAGAAAATTTGTTCACTTACCTCTAGCTAGTTTGGGATGTTAATGAATAATTGGTTCTGCAACCAATTAGAAATGCTTCTGAGTTGCCTTTACAACTTGAATTATAGTGGGAAGTATGTTTACCATGTTGTTCTTAGCTTGGGACTTTAACTATTCTTGTTTTGGTTTTCTAGTCCCATTAGTGTTTCTGCCCATTGTTCCTCGACTCGGTTCTTTATTTTTTGGTGTATTTTATCAACTTTTTGAAGACATTGATTTGCTTTAACATATGAGGTGGGGATTTCGGTAACAACCCCAATAGATTTATTTGAACCGTGTGTGCCTTTTAAAAAAAATAGTAAAAAGGTATGATGCTAAAATGAAATAATCAAATAAAAATAGACTACTATAAATGAAAAATAAACTAATTTATGGGAGTTCAAACTCAAAAATCTATTTCGGCAAGAGTCAAAGGAATATTTCATTCAAATAAGGATGATTATGTATGACCCCTTAAGATATAGCGAAACTACGGATTCACGGGAGATTTGAAATATTATGATTTCCCCCTAACATATTATTTCATCATTTAAATTTAATAGAATATGTAATTTTACTTGCTGAACTTAAGGGGTATATGTAATAAATAGTCCAAAAGCAAATGGATTAATACAAGTTCTAAAATTCTTAGCCTTTTGTTTCAAAAGAATGCTACTTATGATATTTTGATATTTTTATTATGACTAATTTTGTATCTAGAGTTTATGAATGTTATTTTTAAATTTAAAAAAAAAAAGAAGGTCATGCATGTTTATATGGGAATATTAGTCTTTGTATGTTGATGCATTAAGGATCACCAATGCTTGAATATTTGTTTAAATAACTCAGATGGATATTTATGTGAATTTACTAATGCATTGATTGATATTCGTATATTTTGTTGGAATTTATTTTGTTGATGATTTGATATAATTATATTGTTGTTTTAATTGTTTTTGCAGGATTTGGGCAATCAAGGAAAGTCAAAGAATATTGATACAGTCATGCATGATCTTGGACAAATCATTTTATGTGGAAAGTCTTTGACTTAATTGATAGCAAATCAAGGCAAAGATGCTCATCAAGGAAGGAAAGAATTACTAATTGAGGCTGACAAGATTGATTCCAAAAGATCCTTTCCATATATAAAGACTGATTCCAGAATTTCCTTTCCATACATAAACGCAAGTTCCAGCAGTATAAAGCTAAACAAATGCAAAGAAGAACGCACACGTCCACTCTTCTAGGTGTCCACTCTTCTAGGTGGTGTTCTCTGTAACTTGACTGTAGTGTTAGTACCAGGCGTTCCAGGAGAGTTTGTCCATGTGGGACTTGACCGTGGTTTAGTACCAGGCCTTCCGGGTGTATTAACTTCGTCCAGTATTGGCTTCGTGCAGTATTGACTTTGTACAGAGAGGCAGTTGGCCTCTGGTACTCGCAGTAAGTTTGCAGATTTCCAGTGAGTCTGGAACAGAGTTGATGTTTGGTTTCAGTGAGTCTGGAACAGAGTTGATGTTTGCTTCCAATGAGTCTGGAAGGGTTGATCTGGTATTTCAGCGTGTCACTGATGTTTTGGTAAGATTATTCCTTTGTGTAAGTTGTAAGATAGATAAACTTGAAAGGATTTACCTATCCTACCCGTGGTGTATGAATTCACAAGGTTTGTTTATGAATTCGAAAGGTTCTTAATAAAGTTACCTTTAAAACTCCCAGGCTAAACACTTGGGGAAAGGAGTAGGCTTGCCGAACCTGTATAAATTGCTCGTGCAGTACTTATTCCATTTTATTTACCTTTCTTGTGCACTGGTACTTGTTTTATCAAGTTCTAGAAAATTGTTCGAATTACCAGTCCAACCCTAAAAAGGTGTCATCAGTATTATTACAATATACCCCCTAAGGGTAAATAATTTTACTGATGTCAAAAATTTAATATTGTAGTTAACGGTTGCGGCAATTTATAAGAGAAAGTGTAAGATATTTGTAGTTTCTAAAAGTTTAAGGGAGAACTTATATTTTCACTATATTTCAAGGGAGCTCTTCATAATTATCCACTTAAATCGTTAACGCTTACAATAAATCTCCCCATAGTTTTCTAAATACTTATCCTCACATATTAACCAACTCATGATCTATAAGATTTCTAATATAAATTTTATGATTTCGAACATTTTGTCAGTCTTTCCTAAGCAAGCATGTTTCTCTTGCCACCAAGACCAGTTAAAAACCATTTGTTGAGTGTTCTATAAGGAAAGTTCAAAATACAATGATTGATATGTAATGATTTGATAATTTTTCTATTTTGAATTAGGTGTTTGGGTTATTTTGACCAAATATATTATTCGAGGAAAAATTACAAAATTGGTATATCATCTTCCCCATTTTAGTCGATCTGTTACACTAATTATTTCGGTAGGAAAAATCCCCACAACTTATTAAACAATGCATATTAGTGCACTTTTTACCCAAATAAGTCAAAACCTGACGGGAATCTGACCCATTTGTACATGGTCCACCAAGAAATGTGTCGAATTTCCAGCAGATTTTGGCTTATTCGGGTAAAAAGTGCACTAATTTTGCTTATTCTAGATAATTGTGGGATTTTTTTGCTACCGGAAAAGTTAGTGTACAAGAATGGCTAAATTGGAGGAGATGATATACCAATTTTGCAATTTTTCCTATTATTTGGGGAAAAATCAATAGAACACCCCTATGTTATAAGAAATTTTCAATTTACCCCCCTAAAAGATGAAAATTATCTAAGAGCC
>JBBMKE010098689.1:0-16916 GCA_037834125.1 Lippia alba | reverse complement strand
CCCTCAACTTCCAAGAATCTCCCATCCTCACGAAGCCACTCATAAGGGAAGCAAGAGGGCAACAAAACAAGTATATATAAAATTTAAAGATGCATGATACACGTGATATGCATGATTAAGTGTACCGTTCACCAAGGTATTGGAATATTATAGCTTGAGAAGATCGGATCTTTTCCTGGGTAATCATTTCATTATCAAGTCAGATTAGGAAAAAGTCTCAAACAAATGCTTGATCAGAGAATTGGGATAATAGTGCAACAGAAATGGATATCTAAATTGTTGGGGCTGGATGATGAGGTGCAATACAAAAAGGGTTTGGAAAACAAAGTGGCTGATGTACTTTCCAAAGTTGATCATCTTGAGCATGAATGCAATAATATATCAATGGTGGTTCCAGCTTTCCAGCTTGGGTTTCTAAAATTAGTGAATCTTATAACAAAGATTCACTATTGGCACATATTATACAAGACAAGATGGTGGATAAATAAGTTTTTCCTGAGTATGAGTGGAAGGGAGATCTGTTGAGAAGAAATGGGAAAAATCTGTATTGGAGATGACAAGAGTTTGAAGGATAAAATAATATAAACATTGCATGATTCTTCTTTGGGGGGGCCATTCTAGCATTAATGGTACTTATCAGAGCCTTGAAACCATGTTTGTATGGCCTAAGATGAGAGATGATGTAGAAACATGGGTGAAAGAGTGTGACATTTATCAAAAAGTCAAGCATGAAACTGTAAAATATCCAGGTCTCTTGCAACCTCTACCAATACCAGATCAATCTTGGGTACATATCACCATGGATTTCATTGAGGGATTGCCAAAATCAGAAGAGAAAGAGGTGATCATAGTAGTGGTAGACAGATTTTCTAAATATGCACATTTCTTTGCTATTGCTCATCCCTATTCAGTTGAAAAGATAGCAAGAATATTATTGGACAACATCTACAAACTTCATGGGATGCCTCAGTCTATTGTCTCTAATAGGGATAAGATCTTCATAAGTGCATTTTGGAAGGATCTCTTTAAAGCTTTGGGAACCACACTATCAATGTCAACAGCTTATCAGCCTCAGAGTGATGGTCAAACTGAAAGAGTTAATCAGTATTTGGAAACCTATTCAAGATGTATGTGCCATGTTAAGCCCCAAAAATGGAACAAGTGGTTATCTCTAGTTGAATTCTGGTACAACACCAATTATCATGCAAGTTTAACACTGACTCCATTTGAGGTGTTATATGGTTACAAACCATCTAAAGCCATACTGGGGGTTTATGCAGAAGCAAATAGCAGTGCAGTGGTTAATTTGTTGAAGGAAAGGGAAGCTTTCAATGCAATGGTGAAAGGAAATCTGGAAAGAGCATAACAGAGGTACAAAATGTTTGCTGATAAAAGAAGAACTGAGAGGAAATTAGAAGTTGGAGATATGATTTACTTGAGACTTCAACCATATAGGCAAACATCAGTAGCCATGAGGAAAAATCTCATACTTTTATAACATGATCATCAGGAAATTTTTGGAATTTGATCCTTGGGGTCAAGGATACAAAATTGGGGAATGCAATGTAATTGAAGCATTCAAATTTGGCTCCAATTCTGGTTTGAATGAGGACCGTTGGATGGGGTTTTATGCAGACCGTCGGATTAAATTCAAGCTTACTTATCAAAACGCTGTCGTTGCAACTTACTAGAATAAGATGCCAACCATTGAATCTAGCGCAACAAATCCTACTGCTGAGGTTAAGTCTGGAAGCTTCGTAGACGAGGGGACCAGTTTATGGTTGCATGGGAGCATGCCATTTCACTGCACATGGAGCATGTGAGCTGGAGAAGGTGATGTCACGCGATTAGGGCTAGAGGAGTAAAAATTGGTTGTTGAGAAACTTTTCATTAAAGAAAGTTGTAATTCCTTATTCAGTTCTCATCCCCTGTTCTTCGTCCCTCTATCCCTGTCTATCCAATTTACTCATGTAATGAACATTTACAGTATTTCAATACAATCTGCTTTGATTGGGTTTTGGTGTTAATTTGCATATTATTAGTTGTTTCTATTACATGGACAAACAAGGTTCTGGAGAAAGAAAGGAAATTTCTTCTCCCTTATAAAATCAACTTGCTGTTGCTGGATAAACAAGCTTGTGAACAAAGTAATGGAAAATAAGGGAAATTTCCTTGTAAATGTGATTTTCTCAAACAATGACTTTACAAAGATGGTCAAACGGAGGATTGTTGCTTCCATAGATACCATAATTAAAGAAAAATGGGAGGAGAAAAGGAAAGGGAATTTTTCTGCTTCTTCGTCACTATCAATTTGGCCTTCGTACCCAAAATTTCTCCAACTTTCCAAAACAAAATATGGAAAGGAAAGCTGATCAAAAGGATAGAAAGATGAATAACCCAGGATTTCGCACATTGATATTCCATATCAAACAACCGCTGACTTGATCGAAAATCTTCACTCCGAATTTGCCCCGCCCGAGATGGATAGGTTGACCGATCGATAAAAGAAAGAAATTTGAAATTACTTGGATAGCCCTCGGCAGATTTCCATGGCTACACCAGAAGAGGGAAGAAGACAGCTGCTCGACATTCTCACAATTGGGGCCAAGGGCAAAGCAATTGCTTTCATTTCCTTTGGGCTTTACTTACAGCCCAATTAAATAAAATATGTATATATCTACATATTTAAAAGAGGATTATTGGGCTGCCACGTTTTGAGGCCATCATTTCCCCATCCCATTTTGTTTGGCATTAATTGAATTTCGAAATGGGCCCACCTTTGTTGAGGAAAAGAAATACTTCAAGCCCGGAGTCGCAAACTTCGACATGCTCTTCCCGGATCTTGAAGTGGGGGCATCTGTTGGCATATCAAAATTGAAATAAAATTGTTAATTAATGGCCCAATAAATTGGTCGTTAATTATTGATTTTTATTATAAGCCCATAATAAATTTGGACTTGCATGTTTAATTCGAAATAAGAACTGTGAAATTATATTCTTATTGTTTGAATTAATTAAATGGATTAAACTATCCATTAAAATAGAATAAAGGCCCACTAATTATAACGTGATCCTTAAACTCCGGCCCAAGCCCACGAAGTCCAAGAAGACAAATGAATGTCTATAAATAATTTTCTAAAGTTTGAAAATCGGCACCAATCTCATACACAAGCAAAGGACAAGCACTCAAGCAACAAACACTTAAGGAATTGAAGGCATTCAAGCTATCAAATCCGAGCCCTGCCATTTCACATTCGATTCATCCGAATCATACTCAAACAGGGAATAAGCGACAAGCCCTCGGATAAATCCTTCCCGACGAATCAGAGGAATTCTAGAAATTGTACCACTTTTACATTAAAATCAAAATCTTATCTTTGTTTTCCTTTATTTTCGTGTTTTGTAAACATTTATTGCAGATCAACGAAAATTTGTGTAAACATATATATAGTCTATGGGGTTCGAACCCCAATACCTATTAGGTATAGGATTTGCTAACCCACTAGCTATTGTTTCTTGCATGGAAAGAAAATTTCCCAACTTTTTCTTTCCAACTTTGATCAAAACTCTTATTTTTGACCAACTTATTGGGCAAGAAATTTTAATGAACTTATTTAGATATTTATTTATCCATAATAAATAATTAAAAATGTAATAATTAATTCATTAATTCAAAAATTAACTATTTATTAGACTTTATTTCTCCAAATTAGAACTTTAATATGAATTGATAATTAAATTAAAATTCATTAAATAAATAAATGAAGATTAATTATTTAGTCACTACACACACATGACACGTGTCACTAATGACACGTGCCCCACACATATGGACCCCACTAATCTCCTATTGGCCCTATCAACTCGTTTAATCGATTTCAAGCCTTAACTCAAGTAACCGGGTTGTTTTGTGTGACCTTATGGGTTCTAAATTCAATTAACATTGACCCTAATTAATTTGTAGCACCCGGCACGTGACGCCATATCCCCCGCACCATGAGCCCGATCCACATATGAAATGGAAAGTCCATACATGAACCAAGCCCACAACGAACGGGAACTTACTCACTCGCTAGGCTAGGCGGGACTAACCCTTACACCAAACAATGCAAGAATCAGAGTATAAAGACCATGAATGCGGAAGAAAATAAAACATATACATATACATCTTACTCAATGAGCCATAGGCTCGATCAAATTTACAACAACGACACAGCCTTCACAGCCTCAAATATGCACAAGTGCCGCAGGCGTTCAATAATTGAAACAATGTAAATGCGAGTGTAAGTGTAACTTTAGACCTAAACTCAAATGCAAGAATCAAATCCCGCCTAGCACTCCAAACCTGTAAGAAAGTGAAAACAAAGCCGGGTTCAGTCTATAGGAGACTGGTGGGTATAAAACAGGGCATAATATAATAGTATTGCATAATTTAAACACCCACACATGCAAGATATAATTCCGTTCGAGGTTTTGAAACATTTACCAAGTGGGTGAAAATAAATAAAACAACGATCGGAATTACAACTATCAATTCATTTAATCAATCAATCAATCATACATGCGTTTTTAGTGAGCCCGGAGAGTGGGTAAATTCTCCAACCTTCTCCTCGTGTGTGCATTAATCCATTCATTCGTTCATCATTAGCGAGCATACAACAATCATTCATGTATTCGCTCTTTCTTTCTTGCTTTCTTTCTTTCATTAGTTCATTTATTCCTTCATTAGCACATACATCCCCTTACTCCGGTGGTGGATAGGTTAGCAAGACCCGACCACCCATGCATTGACCAAAAGGGTTTCATGACTCCCCAGATGGCACTCAGTGGCCATTCCTCGCTAAAACTCCTAACAAGGCCTGGTTGCGCCGTCATTCATTGTGAGACTAACACATAGGATCACCGTGGCCCTATGCCTCCCCAGATAGCCACATGTATTAAGTCCCTGGGCCCCATTCTTTCATTGTGATCACTGATCTCGCCAAAATATTAGATGAGAATTCATAAAGGAAAAAGGGCTTTAACGTTAAATCAATGACTCTTTGAAAAGACACGATATATATATATATATACATTACTTTTGGCTAAAACATACACATTGGGGTATATCGAGTCAATTCATATCTAGTAGAAGAGAAACCTACCTGTTACACCTTACCGAACAACCAAGAAGACACAAATACAAGAAAGTGCCCTATGAACCCTGCAAGTCTCCACCCTGGAGAAAACTGTACAAAAGACAACACGGTGCTTTCGTGAGACTCAATGCCCCACATGAATCAAATATGACACACGACAATGCATTAAGATGATATGAAATGCATAACAGATCAAATCAATGATATGGAGATGCATTCAAGTACACTTTCAATCATTCTTTCATTCTTTGAAACGTTCATATTCGTTTCCTTCATTGATCACTTCAATTCAAGACACAATTCATTAATATCATGCATAATACATAATTCAACATGAATATAAGTCATATGAATCACCAAGTTTAAAAATAACAAGCATTAAGGGTTCACATTGTAGCACTTAATAAACGTTTACACTTTCATTTCATGTTGATGCATTGAATTCATAACATAAAAGTCATAAAAACATCAATACATATCATATACTATCAAATAATCAAGCATAAAATGCATATAATTCACATATGGGAGCCAAGGAAGCGAAAGGAACACAAGAAAAGAGGTTTTGGTAAAGTATAGCAAAAGCTGAAAGTTTTTGGAAACGCACAAGCTGTAGGAAAATGGGTATAACATGAGTTTGAGAAATTGGAACTGAGTTTTTTTGTTGGAAATGAAACTAGACACATAGGGCTTTCCAAGGATAGGTGACACGAATATGTGGTTCAAAGCAAAGAGAAAATGGCGTAAGTGCAAAGTTGGACGAATGTAGTTTGTCAGTGAAGTGTCCAAACAAAAAGTAAATGGGTATAACTCGCAATCCAGATAAGATATTGAGATGAAATCAATTGGACATTAAATTAAACTTCAAAAGGTTTCTATGGCCAAAATTTCAGCTCATTTGGAGTTAGGATGAAGGGTCAACAAAGCAAAATGAACTCAAATAGAATAGCAGGGCAAGACCAATGGCCGTTGATATTTTGCCCTTCAAAACCAACGACCGTTGATATGAGGTAGACGAATTTTAAAGCTACTGCCTCACTTCAACGGTCGTTGGGACCTTAGGCATGCATTTCCAATGGCCGTTGATCCTCTCCAGCCTCCAAAATAAGTTCAAAACGTCCCAAAATGGCTAAGACAAGGATTTGGCACCCAAGAACACTTAAAACTCAATCCAAAAACCATCATAAGGTTATATAATCATGAACCAACACCTCAAGTCATCAAAATGCATCCAAGAAGTGAATTCCAAGTTCATTCATCAAAGAGTTCAAGCAAAACGATCATATGAGCACAAATGAGGCATATAGACATACATGAGTGCATATTGATCCACACATTCACATTCTTAGCAACAAGACTCACAAATAGAGATCATACTTCAACATATTACTCATGCAAAAAAGTGGGGAGAAGGGAATCAAGGATTCAAGGCATAACACCAAACTAGAACAAGTATTCATGCTAGGAATCATCTATGTAACACATATCTCATCAAATTTGAGCACCAAGCCAAGTATTCAAGTTTTCCCCTTCAAACCCAACATATACATTAAAGGCTAAACCTTACCCATATAACCACCAAGCAAGGAATTCATATAAATGCCATAAATATGCCTCAAGTATCATCATATATGCACATAAGCTCAAGGAAGTCCATAGAAGCACAAGAATCCCAAAATTCACACAAACCCATTTATAGCATTCATGGAAAACCCTTCCACACCCAACTACTAAGTAATACAAGTCAAAATAATCACAAATACACTTCAAGAAACATCAAGGAAGCATGAAAATCCAAACAATAATCATGGATATGCAAGAATCCAAGATATCTCCCAAAACCCTCATTTTCCCCCCAATTTCCAATCATGCTTAATCCATGGAAAACTCATGCAATATTTACCATATGTGATGTACAAGAATATAAGGAATTCAAATATGTAATTACCTTCAAGAGTTATGCAAGAAAAAATGGGTATCTTGAGCTTGAGGTGCGCAACAATGGAGGTTGAAGATAGGGCTTCTTCTTTCTCTTCTCTTTGCTTGAAAATTGAAGTGATTTGGTTTGGAGGAGGAGTGTGGTGTGTGTGGCATCTGATAGGGGAGGGAGAGAGTGAGTCCAAGTGGGCTAGGGTGGTGGTATAGGGTATTAGGTGTGTATAGTAGGTACGCAGGCCCTTTTGGTTCATTTGTTGTTATTTAAGGTATAAGGGTTCGGTTTGCTGCTTCTTTCCCTAACTTTGGTGATTAATTATGGAATGAAATTTGGTTTTTCTGATTTGGTTTGAAGTAAGGAGCATGTGGGCCCTTGAATCACCAAACTTGGACTTAAAACGAAGGAGTTAGGGCATTTTTAATGAGCAAAGGTCATTATGGCCGAGATTAAGTAGGCCAAGTGGATTTCAGGCAAATTTCGAGAGTCCGAATCATTTTAGAAAAATATGAGGTTAGTCTCATTGAGTCTAAATCATCGATTTGAGCTCAACGGAGGTGACAAAATTCGAATCCGAATTCCCAAGCTCAAGATATGCATGCCGTAACGAAAGGTACGTTAAGTGCTCGTTAACCCCCTTTTCATCACTAACTTAGAATGGAATGAGTATGCATACAAAATTAATATTCGAAATGCCAAACGAACACATGCACACGCTCATAACACGCATAATAATCACATACTCAAATTTCACCAAATTCCAAATCCAATAAGCAAAGAATCGGCACACGATCACATCATTCATGCGCAAGTTATTCGAACGTTCAAATAGTTCGACCAAATCACTTATTCAAATATTCTCAAATATAAAGAATGCAAATAATAATTCATTAAATCATATAAAGACATAATTAAAGGAATTTAAATTGCACAATTACTATCACATACATTAAACCGGTGCCGCCGAAAGATCAGGGCGTTACAGTATCAAGTAGTGAATTCCATTGACCACATCATAGGCCATAAGCCTAATAGTCCCACCTATCCAACTGCCCAATTGACTTCCAATCAAATAACCAAACCTCCCAAACCTTTCTTCTCCAAAGAAACTAACAGAATAAGTGCCAATCAAGGTACCTGTGCCTCGGAGGAACCCCTCTGTCATTGTACCCCCAAAGTAAAGAGCTTCAAAAAAATCCCACCCAGAGAAAATAATTGGGCCAACAATGCACTTGACTTTTCTTGTTGCTAATTTTGCAGCCTTTACTCCTTTCTGTGCTGCTTTAGCAACATCAGCAGCAGTCATGCCTTGGGATAGTGCATCAGCCAATGCAGTCTCAATCGCTTTGTTACTTCTTGCCTCCACATGAAGAGATCTAATGCTATACGAATAGAATTTTACACCTTCCTTCACTAAACATGCAAGGGTTCCAGAACCCCCATCAAAACAATGCAACAGGATGAAGTCCCTACTTTTCGATGCAGCCTCAGTACCGACCAATTCTCAACATTTTTCAGCTGTAACACAAAACAGAAAAAGATAATATACTGCTTAATAGAATAAAAGGGCAAAACTGAACGTCAGGAAACTAACACAATTAAGTAGCTTGAAATGTAATTTTCTATTGGCGGATGAGTGGACTGATACAGTCTCGTAAGAATCAATTAACTCTAGAATACATGAAACTTTTTTTCTTTTTTTGAAGAACACACACCCCCAAAAGTGGTTAGATGGATTCGAACCCAGAGTCATTCCCATGGAGAAAGAACCCTTAACCGTATAGACAAGTTGAAATCATGCATGTTCAGATACCATTAGATTAGTTGGTCATTCTCGCCTTATTCAGATGACTAGCTGGGATGATCTACGTATTCAAGGCTAGTTTTAACATCAGAGGTGAGGTTCATTTTTATAAGGTGATTGTACAGTGCTTTATCATAAGCATTTTATGACTTCAGATCACATATAAAGAAGAGAAGATTCTATTTATAAAGTGGAGAAATTGGGCAAGGAAGTCGCTGAACCTTGAAATGAGCAATCCTGAGAAAAGTAACGGGTAGATAGGACTGGACAGAAAGAAAAAGATGAAGCATTCAACATCAGATGAATATTAGGTCCAGTTAAAAGTGCAGATACTTGGTCAATACGAAGCCTATTTTGATGTCAGTCGAAAGATAGAATCTGTTTCAATTAACCTTCCAGTAGCTAAGCTTAAGATGTTTGAGGTTTGGCATACTGCTGGTTTTAGAAAGCCAACTTGAAAACAAAAGATACCACCAATTTCGTAGAGTATCATTCTCTCGAATCAGATGTTTACAATTTAGTGTTCGCAAGTTCTTGTTGCCCGAAAACTTATGGAAGGTTGGACGCTTTACTTCAGTTTTTTCTTGGATGTTTGAAGTAAGGATGCCAAGATGTGGAAAGGTATAAAAGAGCTAATGCTGGATAATTAAAAGAGTAAGTTGTAGTTTATTCGAGGACTTACTAAGAAACAATAAATATCTAGAAATTTGGAATATAGGACTCATTCTGAAATGTTTGACACAATAAATTTCACAATGAAAAAATTGATTAAGAGGTATCCAAACAACGATTGTCGGAAAAATTACAGAATCATTGGAACCTTGTCTGTGGAATGGGAATCAAAACAAAAATTGCTAAAAAGAAATCATAACCAAAAAATAAAAACTGAAGTTAGGTACTAGATGAATAAAGATGTTGAATTAAGATAAGGTTGAAATTCGACCGAAGTAGATGTATATAAGAACGATCATCATTTTAAACAGTTAGTGACACTGAGACAAGAACTGAGAGGCTCGAGGGAGATGCTAATAGCAACGTGATACAAATATAGAATCAGACGGATCTAAAACAGTATAGTAAGAGAAGAGATTACGACTTAAAAGAGGAGATTGAATCTATTAAGCTATACAACAGCTACAAGGCCAATGTCCAAGTTAAAGATAAATTGATATCTTGGCATGATATCACAAAGTGGTGGCATGTGGTAAAGGTGGCTTACTAGCTTGTCCATGGTCATCTTGGAAGTTTGTTCGAGTTGACGACTTGGCTTCTAGACAACTATAATTTAAGTGAATTTACATGTTTAAAATAGAGGTAAAGCAATTTGTTCACACCAATTAACCTGGGTCACTTGACAAACATGAAACGTCTAAGTCAACAAACAATGGTAGCAGGGATGTTTCTAAGATGCTTTTCTTTACTACAGTGAGAATAGGACAGCAAGTTCAAGACTAACCAAAGTCAGTTTATACCCACTTATTAGTGATCAAGGTTAGTTTGTAATGAATACCCTTAAAGGATGATTTAATTCGAAAGCTGAATTTAGAGACACGATTTGCTACTTTATTGCCACTCGTAGGGATCTATTTGCAGAAAAATCCATTACTTAAGACACGGTCTTCCAAGAAAACTTAATCTATCTTGTATTGCTAAACATGGTGCAAGAGTATCCCAGGAGTTGGAAGGGTTCAATCACTATTGTTCATCCACTAAACAAATTCAATAGGGATAATCCCTGGTGATAGCAGATGATAAGAACAATGAGGTACAAAAACTCATTGGAAGAATCTGCTATCTTTTCAGTAAAAATTACATTCTAAAACCCGAGTAATGATAGAGGACAGGGAGAAACATGTGGTGATATAGAATATAAGAGCAGGATTAATCATATTCATTCTCAGCATGATGCTTCAACTGCACAATTAATAGAGAATTAAGCTTAAGAATATGCACAAAAGTTGTCAATTTCTTGTATATTTATTGGATGTATTATTCTTTATGAGTTCCATAATGGTTCAACATTAAGGAGGTATAAAGACCATCAAACAGTTCCCTTTTTTATGTTTTTACAACAAAATTTAGTCATTAAAGATTCTTAACAACTCTTAGGACTGAAAAAACAGCATGTCAGGCTAGTGAACTTTATGCAAAGCCCGTGGTGCCGGAGGTGCTGCCGGTGCTTGCAGAGTAGGTCCACGTGGCTTCTTGAATGGGCCCTTAGCCGGTGGAGCCGCTTGTACCATAGGTCTCTTTCCCAAAATAGAACCGGACCCTTCACCCGTGTACACCCTCGGAGCAACTGGATTTTTCTTCTTGAACTCCTCTTTCTGCTCAAATGCTCTCTGAACTGTATCAGCGAAAGATACGTAGTTGTGCCCCGCCTGCCCATGTCGAAGATCCTGTCTCAACCCTGCTATAAATTTTCTTGCTTTCCTCTTTTCATCACGGGTGACATGGGGAGCATATTTCCCAAGCTTATTGAAGATAGCCAGGTATTGGGAAACCGTCCGAGTCCCTTGCTTCAGGTCCATGAATTCCTGCTCCTTTCGATCTCTTACAACCTCCGGTACAAAACTTTCCCTAAACTCTCTTGTAAAAACTTCCCATGTTGCTTCCTCTCTTTCAACTTCCAATTTCTCCCTTGTCCTTTCCCACCGATCAAAGGCCTCCCCATCTAGCTGAAAAACCGTAAACTGGACTTTCTCCTGATCCGTGAAATGCCTGATGCTGAATATCCTTTCTATTCTGGTTAGCCAACCCTCAGAAACTGCATCATCGATGGAACCGGAGAATCTAGGGGGATTATAGCTCAGAAAAATCTCATGAGGGTCTCTATGGTTATTTGGAGGATGTGGTTGCTTAACCGGTTGCTGAGGCAGTGGTGGTGGTGGCGGTGCTACCTGAGCTTTCCTCTGTTCGACATAATTGTATACTGCATCCATGAAATGCTACATATTCATTTGAGGTGGAGCCGGTGGGGTAGGAGTACGATCAAGGCGGTGACGCCGCTCTGGGGATCTCTCTTAGTGTCTCCTAGGAGGCATTCTGTAATTGAAACACTGAAAATACATGTGTTTTAGTCCATGCATGAGAATGTAAGCAATTCAGCCAATTTCAATCATACAAGCATATAAAGGTGACAAATGCATCACATTGTTATTTAATCCTAAGCCGTGAGACCTAGACTGACCCACATGACACTAGAGCCGGGTTTTGCAACCCAAATCTCTAATACCACTTAAGGATGTAATACCCGAACGCAAAGCATGACATCCCCGTACCGAGCCCGACCTGCATATGAAATGGACAATCCATACACGAATTCGATTGCGGCGAACGGGGACTCACACACACACTCACTATGCTAAGAGGGCTAACCCTTGAACCAATTAGTAACCAAAACCACAAGAATCAGAGTAATACAAGGAAAAGCGGAAGCATTAACATATCTTATACACAACGAGCTACAAGCTCCAAAATTCATATTATTCACATAGCCATGGCCTTCGCAGCCTCAAGAAAAGTAAAAGCGTTCAGTATATACATGAGTAAAATGATATTATGAGTGTGTGTACAAAATACAAAATGAACATGCTAGACACATATGCAAGACTCCCTAGACTTGAATCCCCGCTTAGCATGAACACACCTGCAAGAATAAAACTGAAACAAAACCGGGTTCAATCCAAAAGGGATTAATGGGTATAAAAACAGGGCATAATATATAATATCGAGGAATTTAAACACATTCATGCAAGTTATAATCCCATTTGAGGTTTTAGAATAATTTCCCAAGTGGGTAAAAAAGAAAGCATCAACGGGATTATAACGATCATTTTCATTTATCATTAATTAATTCATGGCCCGGCGAGTGGGCATGTACAATCTCCAACCTTCTCCTCATGTGTAATCATTAAACATTCATTCATGCGTTATCATGCAATCATTCTTTCGTGCTCATTCATTTGAATTCATGATTATCCGTTTGGGCAATCCGTGTACCGGTCTTCTCGCACGGTTCTTCCTTCTCCGGGTGACGGGCGGGTTTGCAAGACCCGGCCATCCATTCATTGTAGCTAGTGAGGTACATGAATCCCCAAAAGCCCGGTTAGAGTTTATTTATCAAAACTCCTGATAAAGTCCGTTTCGCCGTAAATGGTTGGAACTAATATGAGAGGACTACCGTCGGTCCTTGCCTTCCCGAATAGCCTCTCACACTAAGTTCCGGGGCCCGTGTACATTCATGCTCTCGCCAAAACTTTTGGTAGGATTAAATAAGAAAAAGGCTTACACTTGAAACATTTACACGAAAATGACTCAATAAATATAGATATAGGTTTTGGCTCAAAACTTGCACATAACGGGATACATTGGCTTAACTATTAGAAGAGAAACCCACCTTACACAAGACAAAAAGGGAACCATGGAAGCTCAAAAATCGCCCTCGCCTCCAACATGACCGGTATCTGTGTAAAGAATGTGAAGTGAACTTATGAGGACCAAATATGATGTACGGCAACGTCGTGCATATGACATGAGATGCATATGAGATCAAATAAGATCATGAGAATGCAATCACGTATCATTTCAATCATTCACATTCATTCTCGTTCATACAAGGCCATATTATACATGTTATGTCACTTAAAGTTCAAATCCATACACAAACCACATAACACGTACATGAAACATAACTCAAAGTAACATAAACTCATATCAAAGAAAAACATACTCATAAACATGTATATAACATATTGGGATCAAGTTAGGGGCGGGAAAACCGAGCAAACGAGAAAGAAAGCACAAAAAACTAAGTCTGTGAGCACAGACAGGAATCCACGGTCGTGAATTTTTCCTTTGAAATTCCCACGGCCGTGGGAAAATGGCCAAAATGGGGCAGTAACCTCGGCCACAATCCATGGCCGTGGATTTTTCTTCAGGCGTGGGAACTCCCCTAATGCAAAAATCCTTGGCCAAAACAGGGGTTAACAAGCCAAAACCAATCCCACACTTATACAACACCTTAAGGCATGAATCAACACCCAAAATACCAATAAAACACATCCAAATTATGCAAAGAAACAAGCTCCAACAAGAACAAAGGCAAGAGATGACATATATGAACATTCTCCAAATTCCATTCAACATTCATTAATGGCAAGTCATGAATTCCTCAACTACCATGCAATACACCTTCATAAAAGTATTAATGAAGTTCAAGGGATCAATTTACACACATAAAACTCATAGAAACCAAGGCAAATGCATGATCACATGTTTTGGGCTCAAACCCTCATAAATGTGCATATGATCAAAACCATAGGAAACCTCAAGCATAGCATGCATATAATAGGTTAAAAGAAATAAGGAGAGATTCCATGAAGAAACTCATACTCACATAAGCAAGAAAACAAGAGATCAAAGTGATGGCAACTTGGGAGAGATGATGAATAGTAGCTTTTTCCTTCTCTTTTTCCTTGGTCTCGGTTGGGCAGTTTCTTTGGAGGGTTTGGGGAGTTTAATTTACAATTAAATAAGTCAAGGATGACAGTTTATTATTTGAGGGAGATATGGGTTCAATTCTTTCCCCATTTGAGTAAGTATAGAGGGAGATATGGATCTTTTAATCGGGTAGGGTCATTTAGGCGGGTAGGGCTGGTATGTTGAGTTTCGGGTTGGTTTCGAGGGTTCAAACGGGATCCAAAATACATTACGAGAACACTTACACGTTCATAACACATAATAATGACACATACTCAAATTTCACGAATTTTAGAATTAACTCAAGCAGTATCGGCAAGCAAACATATAGATCATGCGCATTTAAGTTCAAATATTGAATTTCAAATTCAATAATTAAATTACAAAATTCAAGAGAGGTTAGAATAGTATGAAATAAATAATGAAATACGCAAATAATTATAAATTTGAATACGTAAATAGTGTCACATAATCTATACTTGTACGGACGAGAAGTCGGGGTGTTACAATGTCTCTATCTCAACAATTAGTTAACTTCTACAGGAGGCTCATGGTTTTCCAGTTTATCATACATGATGTCATATAGATATGTATTAACACAGAAACACTGGAAGCCAGATGAAATTAAATAACCAAGAAATTTGGTTGTGACAACACTTAACTACATCTACAGCATGTTTTAGTAAGGAAAGGCGTAACTACACTTAACTACTCGTTTTAGCACACCTTGAGTTCCGGAAGGCGTAACTTGAGCTCGGGAATTCGAGTTCGACTTTCCAAAGTGGCATTGGACTCGTGATAAAGAATGCAAGCTAGAGAATCCAGCCTCGCATCTTTTTAAGCCCATTTTTTACCCTCCGAATTTCACCCGAAACGCGCCCCATGTGACATAGTTGCGACACCCGCCTGTTTTACTCATAACCGACTTGTTTCTTATCCGAATCGACCCTTTTTTGAACCCATGTAAGCCTCTTTTATCCTTTTTTCACCCCTTTTCACCCCATTCCGTTCAGCAACAAGAAATAAGAAAGAAAGGGGCTGAAAACTTAGAAAGGGAAGAAAGAAGAGAAAAGGGAAACTACTATTCATTCTTCCAATTTCTTGCTCGTTCGGCCATTGTTCTCCGTAAAATTCAAAAGGTAAGTACATTTTTTGATCCTCCACACTCTCAGAATTCTTTCAAGTCTTGATTTGCTCATTTTTATCCACATTCAAGCATGATATGAAGAAGAGAATGAATAGTTAGGTCATTTATGCATTTTGATGATATCTTGCCTTTCCTTGCTCCATTTCTTGAGTTTAAGCTATGTATGTGATCCTTAGAACTTTATCTTGGTAATTTTGGACTTGAATCTTGTGATAAATGGCTGAAAATTAAATCACCATTAAAGGATTTTCATGAATCTTGAGGAAGAAGATGTAATTTATGAATGATATGCCTAAGCATGAAAGTTTATGAAGTGCATTGCATCCTTATGCATGCCGTGCGTCTATGTGGTTCAATTTTTAGTCTAAGACTTGTTTTCTATCTTCAGTTTGTTCAGGGATGCACCCAGGGTGGTGTTTCGTGGTCCGTTTTGATTCCGGGGTGAATCACCTGTTTAGTTCTTGGCTTCATCGGTATAAGGTGAAGTTAGGTTATAGTTAAGCCCTATAAATGTGCCCGTTTTCAAAGTATGTAAACTATCACCTCTAGTATATGTAAATTGTGAGGCAATACACTTCTAAGTATGATGAGCAATGTACAAGCTTATGTATGCTTGATTTGATTGATTCATTATGATTGATAATGCTAAACCACGCTTCAAACCGTGTGCCTCATATGAGCCGGGAGCTATGAGCAAAGAAAATAGGCTAAGGATTTGACACGGAGAGGTATGTAAAGCATGGTTGTGGCAAGGTAAAGTATGTACCTCACATATGTTAAGTTTCTTATTAGTAGCGGGTTAGGATATGAGTAATTGAATGAACAAATGGATGGGGCCCAGGAGGTGTGGGTAAGGGGGACCCGGAAAGACCATAGGGGTTGTCGGTTGTGACCCCTGTGCACACTCTCCACATGATTGTTAGGACTAACCGGAACCCACCAGGAGGTTTGGTTGGGCAATGGGAACCTGAGGATTTGAGTGTTCGCGCTCTCCTCGTCTGATTGGATGGTTTGGGTCACGCAACCCTTCCATCACCGGAGAAGGAGGTATATATGATTGTTATGCATGATTGTTGAATGCATGATTCGTATGAGGGGCCCAGGATGGGAATTGTTACTCGTACCCGCTGAGTTTTGCATGTTTGCTTTGTCAAGGTTCATGAAATGGGGATAGATTCTTAACTATGCTAAAATATGGATATTTTGAATATGTAAGATAAGAATTGAAAAGAATTGACACGATTTAATATGAATGGTTATGATTTGGATTGACTTGATTCGGTTTTAATGTGATTTAGTTTGATATGAGTGTAAAGCTTTAATTCGTTCGGTAGTGATAAGAATCCCTATATACATGTATCACCAGCAAAACTTTGGTATGCAAAAACTATCCCCGAGTTCATGAACCATGCA
>JBBMKE010098583.1:0-16916 GCA_037834125.1 Lippia alba | reverse complement strand
CAAATAATGAGTTCGATAAATAAAGGCGGTTCGGCATTTGAGTCACTTGACCGTTTGGTGGACTTTATTATTTCTTTGTCAGGGAACAAATGACAATTGATGTGTGTATTAGTTACCGGGAAATGCAATACGTTATGTGTGTTCTGTTTATTTTTTCTTTTTTCTTGGCCTTATTCCTAATCTCTCTTTTGCACATGTGAGGCGTCTTGGGAATTTAGTTGCACTTTTGTTGGCTAAAAATTCAGAGATTTGCTGTGAAGGAAGTGTCGACCCTCCTCATTTTGTGCGGGCTGCTCTTGTTCAGGATTTGGATGTTGGTTGATCTATTTCTTGATGTACTTTTGATTTTGTGCTGCTGTTGTTTTTTTTTGTTTCAATAAATAAATGTTTGTTCTAGAATATATTGGTGTTTGGACAAAATATAATTTTCTTAATGATTGAAAATTATATTTGATATTCAATAATTATTTGAGACTGAAAGTGGTGCGTGTCATTGTACGACATAGTCGGTAAATTAATCAAGGGCTAAACCCGGCCACCCTGTCATTTGGGTGCTTTTGCACTTTCCCCCCAATACTTTGATTTTTAGCATGTCCCCCCCAAACCATTAAAAAAATATCACACTTAACCCCTTTAAAGAACTTTGACCGTCAATTTCTCCTCGTCACGGCCACCCAAGTTTCAAGACCACCCATCGTGTTCGTCTCTCCAAGGAGAACAAAGTCCATATCCTAGTCGACCCTATTAGCAGCCAAAAGCTTCATGCATCTTCTTTAACCGATGATTTTTGCTTTGCCAATTGTCGGATTTTGATTTCGAGACCATTCTTGTGTTTCTTATGTCGAGGGCTTCAATTTGATATATAATATCAACACATTTGAGATCAATTTTGTACAGATTCGTTTTGTTAAAATTTGTTATAAGGGGTTAAGTGTGATATTTTTCAAAGGTTGGGGTGGGATAAATACTAAAAATCAATGCATAGGAAAGAAAGTACAAAAGCACCCAAAAGACAAGGGGATTGCCGGATTTAGCGCATTAATCAAGGATTAGTCAGGTAATTAGTCTTCACAAATTTCAAAATAATTGCTTAACTTAAAAGATCAAGGATTGTATCTCATTGTCGGTAAATTAATCAAGAATTATCTATTCATGTATTAAAATTTTCCTAATTCATAAGATTGTTAAAGATTTTTTCATTACGAGAATGACACATGAAACAAGCCTAACCCAGATAATCCGATGTTTAATGAACTTAGGGGCTTACTAATGGTTGATAAGTGGGATCTCCCTTCAATCCGTGAATATAAATGGCAACTGAATATCATGGTTTGGCACTGGCTGAATATTTGGATAATATGGAGAGCTTTGCAACGGATACTTAGGCGGCAATGCACGTAGAGTTCAGGTAAACTTAACTTAGGCGTGCTGCATATTATTATAAATTTGAATCTTATTTATTGGAAATAGAGATACTTTGATATATATATGCTAACCTTGTGTGCAGAGAAAGGATGCGTGTTATTTTCAAGGAAAGCTGCTTATATGGAGGAATAGGAAGGCTGCACGGATTATGCAAGGAGATCCAAGAGAGTATGTGGTTGTTGTGGTGCTGTATAAAGCCTTAACGTAGCAAGTTTTGTCGCTCTATGAATTGACAAATTTCGTTGCGGAAAAGATGTTGATTTTTATTGACATCTCACCACTCCGGGTATATTGTCTGAAAGTGAAAATTAAAATTTTTGCGAGAGTGGAAGTGATCCACATATCAAGAGACACACCTATCCTTATTGGATTCAGAGTTTTCAACTCAAACCTTCACGATATATCCTCCAAGCTTATGAAAGCTCTGACTAAGTTTATGATAATGTTATCTCCAGCCCCCATTTTTCATGCAGGTACCATTTTCCTCATTTTGGATGGTAATTGTATCCCCGCAAGGAATCATAAATGTGGCACGCCAAGAATTGAGGCGAGGTTAATATCGATTTCCAAGTGATAAGCAAGCTGATAATTGGCCGGTTTGGCGATACACTTTAGGCGAAATTTTGGAGTTAATTTCACTAGAATTGTATGGGAGTCGTCCTCGGAGTTAAGTTTGGACAATAAAAGATTGGACAGAATGGTAAAGATGACCAAATTTGGTGGTTCTCTTGTGTCAATTCAAGGTGGTGGAATCTTAAGGGTGATCTGTGAAAGATGTAGCGAGGAATGAAAGACCTTTTAAAGGCAAGCAAAACAGGTGCTTATGCATTGTAAATAGTACATATATCTTCTAAGTATAGTAATAAGTATGACAACAAAGATGCCAACAGGGGTTGACCAAGTGCTTTGTGGGTTCTTTCTTGAAGGCAAAAATTCAGGTTCGAATTCCTATGGCCACATGGAGTGCGTGCGTAAAAAAAGTATGGCAATAAAGACAAAGTGAGGGATGGGTTGGGCACTTGTGGTCACTTGGTTATTATAGTAATACACTTGATAATGCCCAGGCTAATAGCTGGATTTTTTATTTTTTTATTTTGGAAAAGAAAGAGGGATTTTTATAGAGGACCCAACCTCAACACAAGAAAGAAAAAAGAGCAACAAAACGATCAAGGTCTAGAAAATAAAAGGGAAGTACTACTTCCCAAACAATAAAGCATCTAGACCAAAATTATCCTCATCAAAGTTAACTTGATCAAAATCCTCACTATCTTCATCTTTATAAGGAAATGACGAATCGAAGCGAGCTCCATTGGATAAAGATCTCTTCAAGATTCTAGTTCACTAAGATTTTGCGAGAATAATGCATTCTCCATGATTTTATTATTCGAGTTTGAGCGTCTAAAAAGTGCCATTTGTTTGATTATCGATGGGTCATCTTCCATTACCTCTTGCCACTTCACATTTCCTTTAATTTCTTCTAGGGCATCTTCCTTCGTTTTCTCTTTCGTATAAATACACTTAGTTGCACTAGTAGAACTCATCTCTGGGCCAGTCTGAACCACCGTATTTCTTGTTGAATCTATCGAAAGTTGTGGCTGCTCTAAGTTCTCCACAATGACAACTCCAATAACCGATTTAATCTTTGGTGGAGGCCGCTCCCCACTCACTTCTGTCAAGTTCTGCAAATGTATAGGCGTCCCTGCTTTCTTCTCAGACTTTGATCTGTTTATGTTCTTCTTCTTCGTTTTTTTATTTACTAGGAAAGCATGGTCCACAATCTCGTCAACAAATGCACCAATCCCGGCAACCCATTGCCTATTTACTTCTTCCTCATCCACTGAATCCTTCTCAACAAAGTCTTCCTGCTTCTCAATTTCTCGAATTTCATGTAGCATGCGTAAATCCCTAGATATGGCAGTCTCTGGTGTGGTGGTGGAGACCGCTGATGGCGACGTGCAGTCTGTTGGCAGTGGCGAGGGGGTTGGCACATTGAAAGGCGGCGCGGTGGCACTTAATTGAAGAGGGACATGCATGTTTTCCTTATTTGAAGCCGACTGATTTTCCGAACTTGATGATTTCTTCATTTTTCCTTTGTGTGATAGGATTGGTATTTTTTGGAACCCAAGCACAAAGCGAGCCCATCTCCTTCACGTTGATGGGCTGTTGCATCTCTTTACTTGCATGGCTAGGATTTGTAGTTGAAGCACTTGCTCCCCCACTGTTTGCATCATTGCTCACAACTCTGGCTCCAGCACCGGCGACATTTTCAGGTGCTACGCCTATTTTTCGACGCAGGTTTGGCGGGCCATTTTCCTCAATCCTCTGTTGTTCTTCGAAATTCACATAGCAATCTTTTTCACCATGACCAATGTACGCGCACTTACGACAATAAGGAGGAACACGTTCGTAGATGATTTGTTGGATCCAAGTCGTACCACAATATGACAAACACATTTCCTTTAATGGCTTCAAGAGATCAACTTCTACACAAGCGCGAGCGACGGATTGTAACGCCCGGCGCGTGACGTCACATCCCCCGCACCAAGACCCAGATCCGGTCATGAAATGGAAGTTCAAGTCCGAATCCGAAGTCAAGGCGAACGGGGACACAACACACACTCACTAGGCTAGGCGGGACTAACCCTCAAACCAAATAACCATATGCATCAGAGCTCAATAAAACACGCGGAAGCATAAATACATATCATATCCAATAACAAGTTGAGCCACGGGCTCTACAACATTCGATACATGCAGCACGGCCTTCACAGCCTCAAGTAGGTAATTAAAATGCACCGGGAATTAGAAGATACATTAATTAAATATGAGTGTGTGTACACAAGTGTAATAAGACTCAAGACAAAACACTACCAAAAGACACGAACTCCCGCCTAGCACTCCAAAAAGGTAACCTGCACAACACAACTGAAACAAATCCGGGTTCAGTCTATAGGAGACTGGTGGGTATAAAAGTGGGGCTTACAATAATATATAAAGCGACAAATAAACATTCACGTGTATAATATAATCTCAAGTGAGGTTTTATAAACAATTTCCCAAGTAGGTAAAGAAATCAACGCAAGGGATTATATCTTTCATTCTTTCGTTAGGTCATTATAAGCCCGGCGAGGGGGCATGCATAATTCTCCTTCTGCCACCTCGTGTACTATCATTAACAGTCATTCATTCATTACATTCATTCATTCATGCATTCATTCATTCTTTCGTGCACATTCATTCATTCATTCATTCATTACGTTTGGGCGAACCATGTACCGACCTTCCCGCACGCTCCTCATTCTCGGGGTGATGGTCGGGTGATCGGCCCAAGCCATCCATTCATTGACCTAAAGGGGTACATGAATCCCCTAAAGGCGTCGACACCCCCATCCCTCGCTACCTCCAACGAGTTCAGGTTGCGCCGCTAGTTGGTGGGACTAGTATGAGGGATCCCCGTCGGTCCTTGCCTCCCCGATTAGCCACTCACAATAAGCCCCGGGCTCCCATTCAGTGCATACATTCATTTCTCGCCAAAACATGGTAAGGTTCATAAAAGAAGGGCTTTACGTTGGCAATCATTTACTCGATAGAAAAATGATTCTAAATACGTATACATATAGTTTTAGCTTAAACACTTCACATAGAGGTTGTATTAGGGTCATTAACTAGTAGTAGAGAAACCCACCTTAGCCAAAAGAGAGTGAGAGAAGTCTCAAAGCGCGGCCTCGTCTCCAACCAAACCCGGATCTGTGCAAACAAGTGAAGTGAGACACATGAGACCACATTAAGATGCTCGGTAATGCATATTTCATGACATGCATAAGAAGATATTCAAAGCAAGAAAGAAGTTCATGTGCACAATAAATGCATTCAAGGTCACATATTCGATCATATCCTTCATTCCTTGGTTCATTCATATTCGTTCCAGTTCATATCTTTCATAGAACACTTTACTCAAGGAACAATCCTTCAATAACATGCATAACACACAATTCCACTTGTAATTAAATCGTAAGAATCACAAGGAAAGGAAGAAATAAGGATTTAGGGTTCATATTCCAAGTACCAAAGCATTCATGCACAAAAAAGGGCATTTAAGGCACGTTCATTCCAAATTCGAAAAATATTCAATCAAAAATCATAGGAATTCATTACACATTATATGATCCTATATGACATGTTAATGAAATGTATGAACCAAAAACGAGCCGAAGAAACCATGTTAAAAGAGTTGAAAAATCAATTTTTATGCATGCGTGTGAGAGGGTCGCGGCAGTTACCCTAATTGAACTGAATTTGGTCGCGGCCGCTACCTCAATTTTTATGCAATTTTCGGTCAATTTTGCAAAATCTCAAAACCAGCCCAAAATGAGGCCGCGACAGCTGCCAAAATTGAACTAATTTTGGTCGCGGCCGCTACCAGTACAAATTCAAAAATTACAAAGGGTAGCGGCGGCTACCAAAATTGCATCGATTTTGGTCGCGGCCGCGACCTGCACGTATCAGCAACAAAAATAGGGAAAAACAGGGCTGATCTCTCCCAAAACTCAACCTTAACACTTAGGCAACAAATTCATTCAAGCTTAGGCCATAAAAACAACACAAAAACACCCCCTTTCATGCATCAAAACACATCAAAACAAATCATGCACCAAGAATGCATCAAACCACATTTACATTCATTTCTTCTCTTCAAACCCTCATTAATGGCATGTCCCTTATTACTCAACTACCACATACAATCAATACATACAATTAATAAGGAAGCTCTAGTGATCATTTTCCATGCATCCAACTCAAGGGAAATCAAGGAATCAAGATTGATCACATATATGGTACAAAACCCTCATTTATTCAAAACTAAACAAACCTTGATCAATACATGTATATGATAGCTTAAAAGAAAGAGGGAGGAATGCCATGCAATATTCTAAACTCACTTTTGAAAGATGGGAGTAGATAAAGGTGATTGATCAATGGAGGAGATGATGAATAGTGGCTTTTCCTTTCTCTTCTTGGTCTCTCGGTTTACTGCTGCTTTTTCTGATATGGGAGTGTCAAAATGAAATGAAATATGTCTTGGATGATTAAGGGGTAAGTAAGGGGCATGTGAGTCCAAGAATTACTTAATTTGGATTAAGTTTGAGGGAGTTATGGCCATTTTACTATAAAGGGGTCATTGCACTCGGGATTATGATAGTGGTTGGGTTCCGGGTAAATTTTAGATGGTTGGTCGAGGTTGGAAAAATGTAATGAACACATATATTCACTCATAACACATAAACACACAGCATACTCAAAATTCACAAAGTTCCGAATTCAAATCACAAGAAATCGGCACACGATCAAGTCATTCATGCACACATAGTACATTCGATCAAATATTTCAATTAAATCACAAATATAAGTCATATTGACAATTATTTCAAGTATTATCAAGTTAAATCGCATAATTACATAATTAAATGAATTTAAATTGCGCAATTAATAACACATACAACAACCCTAAGCCGCCGAAAGATCGGGGCGTCACAGTTCCAACTCAGGCTTGTCACTGGGAACATCAACTCCTCCATTTGGAGGACCAATACTTACTGAGAGACAACCTCCGACATACTCCATGTGGCGGTTCTTTCTATCTCCTAACGATACAACTGCATTTAATGCATCATTATGTGTGGAAATGTGTCACGCATAGATCTAAATCCTATAAATCCCCACAGTATTTATGGCATCTTGTAAGCAATTACTGTTCATTTGACTGTTAGTACTTTCCTTTTGAGCAAGTTATTGAATTGAGCGCTGGAGTGTCAAAACTAGGCAACATCTTCACTCTCCCAATTTGGCTTTCAGGTTACGTTGTGTGTGTTCTTTGTAAGCAAATACTAACTTGGAATTTCTACATAACACAAATTCAAGTACTTCGAGCCAATAAATGTTGGTTCAAGTGGTTAATAAGTTCATTCTCCAGGACAAACTAAGTTTCGTGTTGGAATCCTATTTGAATGCACGTGTATTTACAAAAAAACTACTTCGAATCATGTGACCACTTCAATAAAACTAGATTCGTGCACAATCACATTCTTAGTTTTAGTAAGAAAAAAAATGTCGGCCAAGATTTATTTCGAAAGCATAATAAAAGAAAATTCTGTTTTGCCAAATTGAGAACCAAAATAATCGAAATCTCCGAGCACACAATGCCATATACAGAACGATAACACATAATGATAATAATGATAATCAAGCATATGTAATTGTCTCTAGCATTGGGTAAAACTGAAGATTAATTTGCTATTCCAACTTAATTACATATGAAATACATATATTATCAAATATTAATTAACAATTAAACAAAACGAGTCTTAATTAGTTACAACTCTTACTGACATCCAATAATTTTAGAATCTTGAAAATCAATAACCACATGAACAAAACAAATCCAGTGATTTCATCAACGGGTTTCGGCAACAAAACCAATCGGTCTTGTGTTAACTGATTAAACAAGAAATATTATTTTTAATGCATTTGTCATAAAATAAACGGTTAATTACACCTAGCCCCCATATTAGATGGGGTAATTACAGCTGCCCCCATTTTTAGATGAAATTACAGATACCACCCCCCATGAAATATATAATTACATCTAACCCCCATTTCTCTAAGGTTCCGTCCAAACTTTAATGATGTCAGCAAAAATTTCAGTAAAAACCCCAAAATGCCCTCATTAATTTTGGTCAATTTTTTTTTCCCATTTTTGCCTTAGGGATTGACTGTAATTAACCATTTAAAGTTGGGGGTTATGTGTAATTATTCTAACAAATTTGCAATTTTCAATTTTGGACCAAATGCAACCGTTCCAACACTTCAACAAGAATATTCTTATCCATACAGTCGTTGCGCCCCAAACTTATTATTTTAGAAATTAACTCACAAACACCAGAATCGCCAAATGATTCCAAAATTCTTGTCAAAATCATAAAAAATGTGTCAAAATTTACCTTTTCTGACTGACAACAAACCCACAAAACAAAAGCCCAAATTTTCACTTGCTTGAAGTACTAACGACTAAGGAACTAACCAAAAGATGTTTGATAACAACAAAATCAGGCTCAAGCATCTATGAATGAAGCAATCGGTGGTGGAAAATTACAAAATGTTGGATGTATACCTTTCATGATTGGCAAAGATTGATGCAGATCTCAAATATCAACCGACAACGAATGAGACGAGCAACTATGGTCTATTTGCAGTTTCCGTCAACAACACGTCTTCAATTAGACGAAATCTAAAAAAAATATCGTTTTGGGGAAGATTTTTGCAAAGTGGGGTTTTTGAATTTTGCAGACAAAGCTCCCACCACTTATTTGACAAAATGGCGGGATGGTTTCTGGGGAATGAAGACACATTTTTCTATTCTTTCAAACAATGTTTAATTGCTGGGAGGGTAGATTTGGTATTTTAATTTTTCTAATTTCAGCAATTATTTTTAAAAAAAAATTTAATAGAAAACTTGAGGATATAACGGGCATTTCAATACAAATTTAAAGGAACCCTAGAAAAATGGGGGTTCGATGTAATTATATATTTCATGGGGGGTGGTATCTGTAATTTCATCTAAAAATAGGGGCCAACTGTAATTACTCTATCTAATATGGGGGCTAGGTATAATTAACCCTAAAATAAATCCCAACAATTTAACATGAAAATGATTCTAATACCATGTGTTGTGGAAAATTCATAATATTTTAGAACGAAAATCTTTTCACGTTGAAATATCAAAATACCTAATAAATCTGAAAGCAAAGGCATACCTAAGTTCCTAATCTTAACATATTTGATTGATGTGCGGTTATCGATATCCAAATTGATACCCACAATGAAGAGAGTTCTCGAACTTTGATGGGTTATATATCAAAAAGTACAGTAAGTATAACTTTGAGACCATATAACACTGATATGTATACCGGTGAACTATAATTGCTAATTTAAAATTTATCTTAAAATTAGAAATTATATTGAGTATGTATATATATATAAACCCATACTTTTAATTATATCTTTAAATCCTAACCCTATTAAATCATTTTAATATTTTGAACCAAACCTTATTATAATAAATATAATTATTATTAAAACCTTATTATATATATACATCCAAATCCTTACCTTTATTCCAGGTGGGGCAATATAGTTGACGACATAATCAACCATATTACGACAACTTAATTCAATAATGCCATGTCCATTTGTGTGTCCCCAGTAGTTTTATTGTCATGGTTACAAGGAAAATGTAGAAAATATGAAACTAAAGTGTGCTTTGCATTACCCTTCGTTATTTTGCATAAGATGAAGTTAGAAGCCTCACTTTCGTATAAGCGTTTGAAGATGCTTATAGTATTTCTAAGTTGTTCTAATCAAGGAACGAAAAATAGTCTTCGCTACACTTGTGAGCGTAAACCTTACGACCTGTCCGCCGAGTCCATTATGTAGTTGAAATGTTTAATTTTGAAATCCTCTTCTGAAAATGTATTTTACTTGATGTTTCTATTTTAAAAAATAATTTGAAAAGAAAAGTTTTGAGTTTGGAGTGGTTTCCTCAAGAAATTATTCCAAGTGGAGCAGTATACCGACACAATAGGTAGTCAACAATTGTGTAAATTATTTAACAAGGTCTACAATGAATTCTTTAAATATAGGTGACAAAATAATACATAGTGTATATGATATATTTAATGACATGTGCACATTTGTGGAATTTTAATCATTCTTTGTCACATGGGTTTAAAAAACAAATTTTGAAGAAAAATCACATCCAAAATGTACTCGTCATTTTGATTTTGTATATAGCATGAATGATTAATTTTAAACTTATAACCTTATGAAAAAAGGCCTCCCAAATTAAAATAAGTTCATTAAACATTAACTACTACTCATATATAAAGTTATAAACCCAGTATACAACGTTCTAAGGTCTAACATTTCCAGAAATAACTCTGACCATACAAAGTAAACGAGAAAATATATTTTTTTAATTCAAATTTTGTGTATTTTTATAATTTATCATCCCAATAAAAGATATTTATGCTTATGCACGCCGCCATCTATGTTTTTATAATAATTTTCGTTAAAGAAACATGATACGTAATATATTTATAAAATATACACGTTAATTGTTTTATAATCAGAATCACTAAAAAATTTTAGATAGTGGTACGTTGTAAATGAAAAAAAAAAATAATAATTCAAAAGATAATTTATTTTTTCTTTTTAAAAGCAAAATTAGGGTCTCCATCGGGTAAACGGCATGTAAAAAATATTTATGCTAAAATGTAGCAATTCCCAAGGAGGAGCACCAAATTTTTACTTGATTAGACTGCATAGTACCTCCAATGCTATGGGACCCTCTGCAAAAGTAATGTCATTTTTTGGATAATTTTATAGGGAGAATTACATTTAGGTTCTCTAATATTTGCTCCAATTACAAATCAGTTCCTCTTATTTCGAAAAATACATATTAATCTTTATAAATACTATTTCAATTGAGGTCCCTGGATGCCGTTAGGGTTTCATTAATTTTGACAAGACTATATTGTTGATGTGATTTAGTTAAGGGGTCGTTTTGTAAGAAAATTCATAGTTCAGGGTTTTTTGTAATATTTTTCGAAAATTCAAATGTCAAAATTAATGGAACTCTAACGGCATCAAGGGACCTCAATTGAAACAATGTTTTTAGGGGTTAATATGTAATTTTTAAAATAAAAGGGACTGATTTGTAAATACGGCAAACTTCAGGGGACCTAAATTTAATTGTCCCTATTTTTTTTTTTTGTCTCATTATGTAACTCCCGATTTTTCGGCTCTACCGGTACACTCTAACAAGAGTGTTAAATGCACATTTAATTATTTAATAATGTAATTATGTGCTTATTATATGATTTAAGTGAATTACTTGATCTTATTTGACCTCTTTGAACGTTTAACTCCTATGCTTTCTTACGTGACTTTTACGTGCTCGTTTTGAATTCTGACTTTTGTGATAATTTACTATGTATGTGTTTTACGTGTTATGAACGTGATCATGTGCTCGTTGTATGTTTTGGGGTTCCTTTGTTGTGTTTTATGACCGTCCAAAGTTGACGGGGCTTTTAAGGGATCTAAAGGAGCTAACTCGTTTTAGCTCACCTCGGGTTCCGGAAACTGTATCTTGAGCTCGGGAACTCGGAATCGAGTTCCGACACCTTCGTTGGATTTGAATCGATGATTTGGATCCAATGAGCCTAGCCCAATAACTTTTTGACTTCGTTTCGACCCCCGATTACCCGATTTTCGCCGAACGCGCCTATTACGTACCTAAAACACACCTAATCCTTGTGGGACCCAAAACGTATTTTGTTGACTTTTCTTATCCCCTTTTTTCCCCTTATTTTCAGCCATCTCTCTTTCTTTTCCCACCAGCAAAACGCAGCAAAGAGGAAGAAAGGGAGAAGAGAAGAACTCCAAGCTCCAACTCCATTTTTGTGCATCCACAAGCTCAAGATACCCTTCATCTTCCACTTCCCTCTTCAAGGTAAGTTTATTTTTGGATTCCTTTCATCTTGGTGCTTCTATATATGTGTATATTTTGTGCTATATTGTTGAGGATTGTATAGATTGATTAGAGCTTGAATAGTAAGGGTTTAGAGAAATTTGTGAATTCTTGCACTTCTATGACTTTCATTGGTTTCTTGTGGATGTATGGAGATCCTTAATGCATATCTTTGAGTTATTTTGGTTTATATGTTTGGTATTTGATTGGGGAAGTTCTTGTACGTGATGGCTTTGATGGGTTTGTGGGGAAAAGCATGAGAATTGGATTTTTGGCTCCATTTGAATGATATATGTGCATTTAAGATGATCTAGGGCATGAAAGTTGGTTTTTGCTTGGAGGAATGCATTGATCCCTCGATCCCATTCACCCTTTATGATGCTATTGAGTAGATTTTGATGTTAAGAATTAGTTTTGTGCTTGGTGGTGCTGAGATTGTGGTTTTGGAATTCGTATATGCGTCTTTGATTATCGAATGCACCGATTATACCCTTATGTGAGCTTGTGCTTGAATCTTGGTGAATTGTGCATGAATTCTTGATCCCCTTCTTTCCCCACTTTGTGATTGAGTAGGATAATATGTTAGAATGTGGTTTTGTGTGTTTTGATGCTAAGAAATTAGATTTAGAACTCATTTGTGCATGCTTGAATGTCGATTTCGCCGATTGTGCCCGTGTGTGCGTTTTTGGTTGAATCTCTGGAATGTAGGACTTGAATTCGTGTATCCTTGATGCTATTCGATACCTTATATGTTTATACATGAGTTTATGAGTTTATGAATGTGTTTGTCTTGATTTTGGATTGCTTGAACTTGCCTTGAAATGGTTTTGGCCGAATTTGTGCAAAATTGGAGTTTTTGGCCGCTTTGTGGTTCTAATGGCCGTTGGAAATTTGTGCTCTGGAACCAACGGTCGTTGGAATGATACTGAACAGTAGGAAGCTACTGCATCATTCCAACATTCGTTGGAATCAAAGGTTTTGATTCCAATGGCCGTTGGAACCATGAAGTGGTACCGGTCGTTTCATTTCGTCATTTTCTCGCTTTCCATGGCCTGTATGCTTCTCTCCCACCCCCATTATGACTCCTAAGCTGTCCTAATATGTTATATGATGTGTTATGAGTGTTTTTTTAAATTTGTGGCTTTCGTGGATTTGAAATGTGCAAGATATGAACGAACGTGCGGAATGTGCTTCTATGTACTCGAATGACTTAGTACGTTGTGTGAATGCTTTGTGTGGTGATTCCTTGACCCTTATATGATATATATGTATTGTGTACTTAATGAAATATGTACTAAGTGCTTTGTTATGAATTTTTTGTGTGAATTTGATGCTCTTATGTGCAATATATTGCCGAATGTGCACTATATGCCCTTTTATGCACTTAAATGGTTTCATACTTGGATTGTTTGCCTTAAATGGTACTTTCTTGTTTCTTGTATGAAGCGTATGATTTGTGGATGTGTTATATGATCCTATATGTTCTTTTTAAGAAGTTCGTGGACTTGTTCAATGTGAAATACATAAAATATGTGATTTGTGCTTTGATGTGACTTAAGTTGGATTTGTGTGACCTAAGTGGATCTTCATTTCATTTCTTATGCATTATTTGCATTCATAAGTATATACCGAGCATCTAATTGGTTCATTTGGAGTCTAAGTTTGTCTTTTGTCCTTTGTTTTGCTCTTAGGTTCATTTGTTGGTTGAGGAGGCGGTTCGTTTCGTTCGGTTTGGTCGTCAAGGTGAGGTTTTCTTTCTTTTAGTTAAGTGACCTATAACCCTTGTATAAATTTTGAGCCCGCATGTGATCTATCTATTTATGTACTTAGATATGAGTGTTGGATATGTATTTTGTGGGAATTGGCACTTTTGTTAAGATACGTTTGAAAATCCTTTCATATATACGTAGACTATTTTCGTTTGTTTGTTTTGTGAAAAGAGTTGGTGTGTGTATAAGTGGGATTTCGGAAAATGGCGAGTGTTTTGCAAAAAGGGATTTGTTGTGTATTTTGTGTGGGGCCCAGGAGGTTCGGTATGAAAGGAGTCCCGGGACGGCAGTGGGCCGTCGGGTACTCCTTAGTACGCTCTCCAACCTTGAAAGAATCAACCCAGAACCCACTGGGAGGCAAATGGGGGATGAAATCCTTGGGGAGTAAGTGTCGCGAAACTCACGATCTGCACTTATATGCATAGATGGTTAGGGTTGGCCGACCCTTCCATCGAGCAAAGAAGAAGGAGGTATATCTTTGTGATTCGGTTTTGACATGCGTTTTAGTTTGCCTTTGTAATTGGAGAAATGGGAGTTTGAGGCTAGTGCTCGCCGAGTCGTGCGTTTGTGGGTTAGCATTTGATTTGTGAAACGGGCGTGAATTCTCAACTACTAAAATTTATGGATTTTGGCCTTCGGCCTAACTCTTTTCTATATATATAGTATCATGAGTTTTAAAATGTTTTAGAATGCAAAAACCATGCCCCGGTTCATGAATCTGTATAATTTTGCTATGCTTTGCTCTTACATATATGTACTTGTGCATGGGTTAGCCCCCTCACCAGTCTTTAGGACTGACCCCTTCTCGTTGTTTGTTTTTCCCCCTTGTTATTTGAGTTTGCAGGTGCAGGTTTTGGGTTTGGCTAGGCGGCGGTGTTGTTTCAAGTTGTTCAAGTCTTTTGTTCGAGTCTTGTAGGTGGATCCTTTGCATTTTGCATTGAATATAAGTTTAAATTTTGGGATTTGTATAAGACTAAGAATTGAATTACGAATTTGTATATATGATTTATATTTGCCCTTACCGATCTCGTAATTGTGTTTAAAAGAGGCCTGTGGCGCCCAAGTTTGCATGTGATCGAATATTTAATTTATGCCGGCCCGTGGCCATTACATGTGCGTTTGTTGATCCTTTTGCTTCCATATTCATTTTTGTTTGTTGCGCACTCTGTTCAGGGTCTAGACCGCCTAGCCTAGGGGAGTTTTTGTTTGTCATCCGTTCGACGAGGCTTGGTGCGTGTGCGGAGTTCTATTTCGTTACACGTATTGGGCTTTGGTGCGGGAGATGTGGTGCCTTGCGCTCTGGGGTGCTACACATTAGATTTAGAACGTTGCGACATTAATTACATTCATATGAAAAAATTTTTAAGAAAATTTCGTATTTTTAGAAATTATTGCGATAATAATTCCTATTTTATAATAATAGTCTCATGCTTTGCACTAATAGTCTCACGCATTGCAATAGTGATCTCACCGTTAACTTGATAACAAAACCGTTATCTAAATAACATAAAAATCATGCATAGATGCACCGTTAGAAATTTTTTTGAAATATTTTTTTATTATTTTTTTTATGGAAAGGTATCTACTTATAAATATGATGGGCCCAAATTACACTCAAGTCAATCCTGATACACATGTCCTAGTTCAAATGAGGTATACAAATTATTTGGCTTAGACGTTCGCGAGATGAGGGCCCTTGAAAGAAGAACAAGCCTGGTTTCCAAGCTTCATCCTTGGAAGAGTACGCTCAAAACCCGCTTTTCGAGTGTGGTTCCCTTGACCCCTTTTTGACGCTCGGAACTCTTGTGATGCTCGTGCCATCACCATAATGTGGTACAGCTTACTCGCATGGGTCAACCCCATTACCTACAAAGGGTTCTCCTCGAGGCTACATACAGTTGTGTGGGATACACTCTAACCGAGCGCTGCCATCCGTTAACCACCTCTGACATGCAATGGTAGTGCGCACAACCGTTCCTAACACCAACTATCACCTACGTATAGGGCTGCACCAGGAATATCCGCTACCAATACACAATATGAAGCCACATGTCTAGGGCAACATTAACTTTGGGACCACTTGATATTATTTACCAACTTACCCTCACCCCCCAACCTATAAATAAGTAGAGTTCATAGTTTCTTCATCAAGTCATCTTTTCCACAAGAATTCAGCTCTATACCTTGTCCACCGTTGAGTGTTGTACCCTCTCTCGGTGTTAGCCTAGCTTGGAAAACCCACTTCTCCCATTTCGGCACACCTTCTCTATCGGAGTTCAGACTCCTATGGTGATATTTCCCATTCTACAAATATTAGTGGTGGTGGTTAATATCACCTTAGATTAAAAACCCCATCAAATTAAAAAATATACTTATATTTATTATTTTATTAATTTATCTTAATTTATTTATATTTCAATATCAATTAACATGTGAATAAAAAACACATAATTTGAGGATTATATATATATATATATATATTTAGAAAGAGTTGTATAAATTTACTAAAAATATTTTATATTGATTTTTTTTCATTTTTATATTGAATTTCTCTCTTAAATTAATGAATTTAAATATTGAATTTGATATGAATGTCTTTTATTTAAATTTTTAATATTGATTAATCTTATAAATATCTTATTTTAAATTAATTAATAAATATAAATATATTTATTTATCTATAATATAGCCGTGTCGTGTCCTAAATTAATAAAATTTCGCATTGCCTTGTCAATGTGGTATCGTATCCGTGTCCATATATCATAGGGTATTCATGGTAAATATTCGGATTTAGAATTAAAAACATATATTTTTCAAAAACTATACATATTTGAACAATACTTTTTTTTAAATTCTCAATATCACTTTTCAATTTTGATGTCAGGTTAATTAGTCTAACATTTTGGTACAAATTTATTGTTTAACCTAAAAAAGTCTATAAATATATTAAATTCCTAATGTCACTTTGCGCAAAATATTTGAAAATAAAAAATGTGAAGCAACAATATTAAAACTCCAAATACATAAATTAAATAATTGATATAAGTGTTAATTACAAAAACCAACTATGTAAAGAATTAAAATATAAAGTCATTGAAGTAAAATTAGTAAAATAATGGATATAAGTGTTCTTTTAA
>JBBMKE010097519.1:0-16929 GCA_037834125.1 Lippia alba | reverse complement strand
ACAAGCTTGACAAAGAAAACAAGCGAAACGAACGAACAAACGAAGAAAAACACAAAACCAAGCAACCAGGGGGGTAACGGCCATTACCCCCTCCAAGCACAAACCAGGTAATGTCCGTTACCTGGTACAGGGGCTTCCCTACTGCGGGTAATGGCCGTTACCCCCAAACTACACAAAATGCCCTAACGGGCATTACCCCAAAGATGGGCTGAAATCTTTCGCCCTGCTCCAGCCCTCAAAACCCCACAAATCACACCCTAACACACCCCCACACATCATATAATGTATATTCAGCAAGAAACCAAGAATTCATGCCCTAATTCATGCCAAAATAGAAGCCAGAGTGAAGAGAAGGCAAGAGATGCAAACATACATACATGTTCTTGTTCAAAGCATGCTCAAAACTCAATCCTAATAAAAAAATTCACACTTGAAAGAAATATAGCGAGATGGAGGATCCAAAAATGAGCTTAACTCTGGAATTTCACGCGAAGAGGAGGTCGAACGAGCAAGAAACCCGATTGAGAATAGTGGTTGGCCCCCTTTTCTTCTTTCCTTCCTCTCACATCGGTTTCCCCTTCTTTTCTCCCCTCTCTTGTTGCTATCCGAAATTGGGGTAAAATTTGGGAGATAGAAGGTTAAGTTAGGGTTAAAATGGTTCAAGTATGGGTCAATTTGATTAAGAACGGGTCGGTTATGATCAAAACGGTCGGGTGTCGCCTAAGGTGTCACAAGGGTCACGTTTCGGTCAAAATTCGGAAGATCAAACGAAATCGAAAAGGTGTGAGGTTGGATTCTCTAGCTTGAATTTTTCGTCACGAGTCCAACGCCACTTCTAGAATTCGAATTCGAATTCCCGAGCTCAAGTTACGCCTTCCGGAACCCAAGGTGCGCTAAACGGGTTAACTCCTTTAGATCCCTTTAAAAGCCCCGTCAACTTCGGACGGTCAACACACACAAAAATGAATACCAAAACACAAAATGAGCACGTTGACACCCAAACCTCTCTCGTGAGTGCGTACCTGTACATAAGAACGTGCGGGGTGTCACACTGAGGCTGGTTTGGCACGAAGTACGAAGATTTGGATATTTATCCTAGATTCTCGTACGCGAAACGATTTGACGGAGGAGTAAACGACGTCAGAATTGGGCAAACTTAGAGTCTGCAAACTCGATTCGATGCCCCCAATGCGAAGGAGGGGTCAAAGAGGTCAAAGCCTCGATCGAACAAGAAATTACCAAAAAACCCTTGAAAAGAGAAAATTACAAACAAGCCCCTAAACTCTTAAAAAAGTTCAAAAGAGTGCCACGCAAAACATAGAATCACATATTCACATAATTAAACACACAAAAGGGGACACGTGGTGAGAATCTTTTACGTCTGAAAAATCGGGATGTTATAATACAAGTCTAGGGGTCTTGCATACTTGTCTATCATGTGATTTTGTAACACACACACTCATGTTATCATTTTGCTTATGTATTTAGTATTCAAACACATTTACTTTCCTTGAGGCTGTGAAGGCCGTGCTTATGTGAATATTATGTAACTTTGGAGCTTGTAGCTCGTTGTACATGTTATATGTAAATGCTTCCGCGTTTCTTTTGCATTACTCTGATTTTTGTTGTTATTGGTTATTTCTTAGTTCAAGGGTCAGTCCGCCCAGCATAGCGAGTGTGTGTGAGTCCCCATTCGTCGTGATTCGGATTCGGGCATGGACTTCCATTTCATGACCGGGTCGGGGTCTCGGTGCACGGGATGTGACGCCATGCATTCGGGTGTTACATAGTCCCACAAGAAAACGGCGCAACTAGGCCTCGTTAGGAGTTTTAGCGAGAAATAGCCACTGAGTGCCATCTAGGGAGTCATGAAACCCTTTTGGTCAATGCATGGGTGGTCGGGTCTAGCTAACCTACCACCAACGGAGAATGGAGTATGTGCTAATGAACAAATGTATTAAAGAAAGAAAGAAAGCAAGAAAGAAAGAACGTATGCATGATTGATTGTTGCATGGCCACTAAAGAAAGAATGAATGAATTGTTTAATGTACACCCAAGATGTTCGGGAGCGCCCACTCGCCGGGCTCACATAAAGACCGCATGTATGAACGAATAACTAAATGAATGATAGTTGTAATCCCGATCGTTGTTTTATTTGTTTTCATCCACTTGGGAAATGTTTACAAAACCTCAAACAGGATTATAGCTTGCATGTGTGGGTGCTTAAATACAGCGATATTATATTACTATGCCCTATTTTATACCCACCAATCTCCTATAGACTGAACCCGGCTTGTTTTCAGTTCTTGCAGGTTTAGAGTGCTAGGCGAGAAGTATCTGGTCGAGTCTTGAGTTTAGTTTTGAGTCGTCACGTATATATTGTACCTTGAATCATGTTTATTTGTACGAATGTAAGAATGTTACATGTATGAATGTTGTATTTCATAGTTATATTCGGGACAGGTTTCTAGGGATAGATTGAACCCATTGTTGTTATTATTATTGGTTTTGCGTTATGCTTCCGCATTTGTATATATGCCTTCTTGTGCTTTTGGTTTTGAAGTTTAGCTCCCGCCTGGCATAGGGTGTGAGTGAGTCTCCGTTCGTTGTGAGCTTGGTTCATGTATGGACTTTCCATTTCATGGGTGAATCGGGCTCATAGTGCAGGGATTGTGGCACCTTTTGTTCCAGGCGTTACAAGTTCTCTCGTCGGAAACATTATCACTGATAATGTTGTGTTTTTTAATTTGAGAGAATTGTGAAGAATGGTGGAAAAGGTAGAAAGATAATGGAGTGAGGGGCAATTTAGTAAAATTATAGCCTTTGGGGAGTAAAGAAAGATTTGTAAAGTGGGTTGGGGAGTTATTAGGGAGAGAAAAGAAATGGGGGAGTAGAAGGGAAGTTGACTAATGGGTGGGGGAGATTTGAGGCATTTGCCGTTAATTAAATGACTAGCACACCGATATGTGCAAAAAAAGGAAAATATTAGATTAAAAAATTTATATTATTATATTTTTAATATAATTATGATATTATGATTACTAAATTAAAATAAGATTGTAGCACCGCATTTGTAGGCGCCACATCTCCCGCACCATTTACCCAATTCACATATGAAATTAATTTTCATACATAAACCAAGTTCATGGCGAACGAGTGACAAAATAAAATCTCAACTAGCTAAGTGGGGCTAACCCTTAAACCATACGTAAACGACGCAATAAATATAACGGAAGCATAAAAGTTCATTCATGGATTACAACTCCCAAAATAAAATATACAACAATGGTCGACAAGGCCTCAAGTATTCGAATCCAACAAGGGTTACAAATCCAAGGTGAATACAAGTTCCATTCTACAAATTCATTAAAGTATTCCAAAAATAATATGAACTAGTAATTCATGCACACCCAATGTATGTGCAAATAACAAAATTATTATTATTTAAATATATATTAAATTAAAAATTTTATATTATTATTATTTTTAATATAATTATAGACTTAAAAGATAATACAAAATAGAAATTAAAAATGTGTGAAAAGAAAATAAATATATAATAAAGAAAATGAGAGTAGGGTGCGAGAAAAGAAACAAGAAGAAATAAGTAAGAAATAATAAGTTAAGAGTGATACAAAAATAGAATTTTTTTTAGAGTCCTAGTATAGATTAAAGATTAAAAACATAATCAAAAAGAGATAAAGATTATATAAAAAAGAAAAAAGTTAAAGTGATGAGAGAGAAAAAAAAGAGTTAGAAAAACGTGGGAGTTATGAAGTAAAATAAATAAATATATAAAGAAAAAAAGAAATTTAGAGACCATGACACCACAATCGACCCTGACGCTTAATAATATAGTATAGATGCTAGAACCAAAATAAGACGACAAAACTCGACCTTATTCCCCGTCTAGCAAACATGCAAAAAACTAAAAACATGGGGTGTCAGTCCAAAGATTGAGTGAAGGGCATAAATAAGTATATCACATGCACATGCAATTCATAACTCCGAGTAATATTTTAGAAATAAATCAAGTGGTTAGTTAGAAAGAAGCATCACTCGGAATAACGAATAATTAATTATCACTTGAGAAATCACAATCGTTATGTGGTTCGATGAGTGGGCAATTCTCCAACCTCACTCCCATAGTGTGTGAATAAAACATTTTAGGGCGTTCATGTAGCACCCCGGACGGGAGGCACCACATCCCCCGCACCAAGTATTCAATTCACATATGAAATGGACAATCCATACATGAACCAAACACACGGCGAACAGGTGACAAATAAAAGCACCGTAGCTAAGCGGGTCTAACCCTTAAACCAACAATAACCAAGAGACAGAGTACAATGCGGAAGCAATAAATCAAGCATGCATTGAGCTCACAGGCTCCAAAAATAATAACAAGTATCGGTCGGCAAGGCCTAAGTAACAAGAGTTCAAGTATTGGTCGCGGGCCTACAAAATATAACAACAATAACAATGCTCAAGTACAAAAGCAATATGCTCTAGCTAGACACCAAAATAAAGCCTCGCAAGACTCTATTTCCCCTCCTAGTAAGAACCTGCAAAAGCTGGAAAGGGAGGGAAGAATTAGTCCATGAAGACTAAGTGAGGGGCATAAATATATATAGCATGCACAAGCAACTCATAATCCCAAGTATAATTTTGACAAGAGTCCAAGTGGATCATTTAAGGAAAGGCAATACTTGGAATTATAAGCATCAATTTAATTAACAAGATTCATTAGGCAAAAAGTGACCCGGCGAGGGGGTAATCTCCATCCAAACTCCGACATTGTACAGTGATTGGTTTCAATTATAAGTGATCATGCAAGTCATTAACAAGATACATGAACAATAACAAGATCCGCCTTCTTCCAAGGTTGGTGGTCAGGTTTGTAAGGCACAAGCCACAACCAATGCGCAATCCTCTATCACAACTTAAACAACAAAAATAAACAGCAAAAACAATCCGAAACTCATGCAAAACCGGCCTCAAAGCATAAAAAACAACATTAAGGAAAATGGGGGAAAACACTTGCAAAAATCATATAACTCCATTAATGTCATCTCTCCAACCACATAACTATCAATTAATACACATTCATACAATCATAAATGAGGCATAAATAACTCATATATAGCTTGATATCAATATTTAATACAAAGAAATCCAAGAAATCACATTTTGAACCATTAAACTTAGCTATTCATCTCATAACTCAAACTCATACAAACATGGATCAAAGGTTGAAAATCAAGGATAGAAATACTCATTTAATCATGGAGGATCCAAATATAAGCTTACCTCTTGAAGATGTTGGAGGAAAATGATTGAGCTCAATTTCTTCCTTGGTGAATAGTGGAAACGGTGGGGTGAATAGTGGAAATGGTGGGGTGAAGGTTTCTCCAAGTTTGCAGCCAATTTATACTTTCTTTCTTGGTTTGGTTCAGTCCAAATGAGAAGGGAAATATAGTAGTATGCTGAGTTGGGAGCATGTGGGGCCAAAAATCAAGTGAAAATATGGAGAAATGAGGGACTTATGTGCAATTTAGTGAAAGGTGGTCATTCAGGCGCGAGACAAACTTATGGCGTAATTTTGGGTATCACACGAAGTTGAAAAAATACAAGGCTTATTCCCGAGCTCAAGTTATGCTACTCGAAACCTAAGGTGCGTTAAAAACGTTTTAGGCCCGTTTAGTTTACCCAACGAAACAAACTCCCGAAAACCCAACAAATTAACCCGAAAACACATGATGAGCATATATTCAAGTTCATAACTCACAAAACTCTAGCATATTAAAATGACACCAAATTTTGATATCGGATCGAACACAAACACAACACATTTCCAGCAAGGACTTATATAATTAAAATAAATGAATCCAATTCACAAAGAAATATTAAATAAAGAACTAAAATAATAAAGAAATAAAATTTAAATAACTTAAATCGCGCACATACGTCATACCCGTAAGGTTGATCAGACGGGATGTCACAATATGTGAATTATGTATCTTAATTATATTTTAAATTTTCCTAACTTGCCATTTGTTTGAATTGTGAACTTAATTGAAATAGATTTTAGGATCTATTTGTTATTTAACTGGATTATGTGGGATAACCTTTAATTATTAGAACCTAGGAGCTTAATTGAAGTTTGTCTAAACGTGTGAGGTGTAATTGTATCACTTAACTAATTGAGGGACTTAATCGCAATACTAGAATTGACTAACTTATTCCTTACCCTATTCAGCCGAAACCCATCACCATTTCTGCCATCTCTCTCTCTCTCTCCCATTTTCTCTCTCAACTCTCCCGATTCTCTCTCTCTAAGCTCACCTTCACCATCGGTGAATCCCTCCGGCCAACCGCCCTATCGCTGATAATCTCTCCTAAGTGACCACCATCACTCTCTATCTCCTTCACTTGCCTTCTTCCGCCCTCTCTTTCTGATCTCCGACGAGCAACAACAACAGAGGCATAGCTACCTTCTCACCATCGCCACCTATTTTCCTAGCCAAGATACCGACCCACGACCATCCTCATCTCTTCTCTCACTTTTCCTTATTCTCTCCCTCCTCTCTCCTATTCTTTGTAATTTTTCCCTTTTTCCGTCAAGCCGCCACACCACCACCACCATCTGTTCTACGCCGGCGACCTACCAGACCCTTGTTCGGTGTTTCCATGAAATTCGGCGACCATTGTAGCACCCCGAGCGAAGAGCACTACATCTCCCACACCAAAGCCCGACACGTGTGATGAAATGGAAACTCCATTCACGCACCAAGCCATGGCGAACAGGTGGCAACCTAAGCTACGCGATCTAGACCCTGAAATAGAGTGTGCAATACAACCAACTCCAGAAGGGGAAGCAACGATCAACATACACACATGTCAGGCCACGGACCAACTGAAATTAAAGCATGCTTATCACATGCAAACTTGGGCTTACAGGCCTCTTTTGAAACATAAAGGCAAGGCCCTGTAAGGGCAATTTAAATCATACAACATGCGAATTCGAATTATATTACAAATTTAAACATATCTTCAAAATACTAAAGCAAAAGTACAAAAGATACAGTATGCAAATACTCGAGCCGAACGACTCAAAAGAAGACCACCGCTTAACTCGAACCAGGCCTAGCACCTGCAACTGAGGGGGAAAGGAGAGGAGGTCAGTCTACCACTCGACTGAGTCAGGGGGGCTGACGCACACCCAACACATATATATACATATAATTTAGAGCCCATATTAAACCAAAGACTATGAACCAGGAATAGGATTTTACATACCAAATCCATTTCCAAATAAAAACTTACTTATACATATCAAATTCAGAATTAATCAGAGGAAGCATATTTGATTCATAATAGAAACATACTTGATACATAATTAAAAGAAAGATCCTATCCCGTTTCATAATCATCATAACAAAAGAATCTAAATACCCAACGAGTACGGGTTCCCAACCTTCTTCTTAACAAAAGACTCATAAGATTCATAGGAAAGCATAAAATTCATAAATTCAAAGGATTCATCTTCCCGTATTCCAACCTTCTTCAGAAGTCTGCACGCAGGTTACGGGCCACATTGTGTAACTCTATATATGTGAGGGTCGCGATCCCACAACGTACCTTCTCCAGCCTAAACAGAAGGCTCAAAGCACCACGCCTTCTTCATCTCCCTCAGAGTCACACGTAGGTACTTCAAAGAGCACGTGCACAGGGGTAATAACCGGTGACCCCAACAGCCGCACCGGGTCACCCTTACCCACGCCTCAGAGCCCAAGAACTCAAATAGATTCATATGACTCATAAGAAACATACCTAACTCACAAAACAAAGAAACGTACAATTCATACCTTAGGAAACATACCATACCTTACCGTGCAACTCGGCATATACTATACACATACCTCTCCATGTCTTCCAAATTCATAAGATGATGAGGGAGATCCATAGTTCACTTGACACTACACGGTTTGGAGCATAGCCTCGTTGCAAAACCATTTTAAGCTTATATATGCCCATAAATATAATTTCAGAAGAATTCATATGAAATCGATCGACAAGGTCATAATCATATCATTGGACACATTGGACACATATTTTGTATACATATAATATTATATTCACATGCGGGCTTGAAAACGAGTACATAGGGTTGTAGGCCGCATTAACTAAAAGAAAAGATCCTAACCCTCACCTTGAAGCAAATGAACGTAGAAACCGGACCACAAGAGGCAAACCAACACCTAAATCTCGGGCTCAACGACATACGGGAGAAGCTCTGTAGCAAAATAACAAAACACCCGAGATTTAAACTCAATCATGAACCAATTAGATGCTCGACAATGCTCATGAAAGAAATGGATGCTATACACTTACGCAAAGCTTGTAATGATAAACATATAACACGTTCATGTGCACAATAAACGCATATAATAACAAATACATACACATAAACATGATATAACATGTTATAAACAAGGTCAAGGGTGAAAAGGTAAAAGAAAAGCGGAAGGAGAGCACAAAAAGAGATTCTGGGTGAAAACGGGCCAAAAACTGATAGATTATCAAAATGCGTAAGCTGTACAAAAATAAGAATATCTTGAGTTTGAAAAATGGGAATTGAGTTTGTTTCTTGGAAAATAAACTAGACAAATAGGGCTTTCCAAAAGTATATGGATCGAATCGTAATTCAAAACGAGGTGAAAATGGCGTAGGCATGAAGTCGGATGAATGCAGATTCTTGAAGAAGTGGCGACACCAAAAAGGATTGATTATATCTCACAAACCAAAAAATATATTGAGGTAAATCCAAATGGAGAATGTTCTAGACTTCAAGAAATTTCTATGGTTAAAATTTCAGCTCATTTGGAGTTTGGATGAGTGGTCCACGAAGCAAAACAAACTCAAAAAAAGGTAGGGGAGGATCCACGGCCTTGGGAAATTATGCATATGAAATCCACGGCCGTGGATTCAAGACAGACGAAAATCTTGAGCTACTGCATCATATGCACAGCTTTGGGACTTCCAGTTCACAAAATCCACGGTTGTGGATCACCAAAAAGGACCAAAAAGGGGTAGAAACAAGGCAAAACGGCTAAGGGGAGGAAAATGGCCAAAAACTCATGCAAAGTTCAATAAAAAACATCCAAAACCATAGCATCAAGTTATATAATCATGCTCCAACATATCATAACATCAAAATGCATCAAATTACAAGAATTCTAGCCAATGCATCAAGGATTCAAGTAAGAACAAAAGAGGGAATGCATAAAACGTCATAGACATGCACAAGTTCATATATAACACATATGCCCTCAAATTTTTGCATCTAAACCAACCAACACATTCTTATCCTAGCATGAAACTTGGAATACCACAAGGAAATGAAGTCAAGCAAGAAAAACCAAAAGAATAGAGCTCACTCATGCTAAATTGCATCACATATACATATGCTTAAACTAATTCAAGTAGAATGAGCACATAGGCAAGGATTTCATGCATTTTCCCCAAGAACCATCAAATGCATTTAAGTCATAGCCTTCCCCAATCAACTACACACAATAAATCATAAATAATCATCAAATAGGCATTAAAAATCATCATATATGCACTTAAAACTAAAAAGAACAAGAGATGAGCATATTATTCAAATTCTTCCACAAACCTTATCTATTCATCAAGTTTGGCATATACAAGGATCCTCAACATCAAAGCATGAAATTCATGGAGAGAAAAAAGCACAAGGACAAGAAGATCAAGAATTCTAACTTACCTTAAAAGATTGAAGCAAGAAAGGATGAATCTTGAGATTAAAGGGGCCAAAAATGGAGAAAATGGAAATGGCTTCTTCTTCCCTTCTTTCTCTCTTGTCTTGGACATGTATCAGCAGCAAAAATTGGAGAGAGAGTGGACTTTGGCTGATAAATGGGTCAACAAAGGACAAGGACCAAGTGGGCTAGTACACAAGTAGGTGCCTAGGGGCGTTTTAGGTACGTACACACTGTTTGCGTCGTCGGGAGGTCAAAACGAAGTCAAAAAGTTGTGAGGCTTGTCCCATTGAATCCAAATCGTCGATTTGAGTCCAACGGAGGTGACGAAACTCGAATCCGAGTTCTCTAGCTCAAGATATGAATTAAAGACTCAAGAGTGGCCAATTTGCAAAAAGGCCCAAAAATTCAAATAAAGTGAAATTGAGTCCAAACTAAAATCAATCAAGTCCAAGGAAAGTTTAATATAGGTAAATAAGTCCTAAAATCATATAATTCACATAATTAATAGAGTTGACATGCTCGGGATTCAAATTCATAAATCGCAAATTACACGAATTGCAAGTATTCACATTATAAGCTCAAATAGGGCAAATTCTTATCAAATAGTTCGAGTAGTTCACATAAGAAATTATATAAGGAAACATGAGTCATATACAGACTTCAAATAATTAATAAAATAAATAAATTACGAACAATAAACTCACACGTGATGCGTCCTTGTACGCGCAAGCTGGGTGTCACAACCACCATCTCCAACAAACCAAGTCCCTTGTTCTTCCTTTCTCTCAGCCTCAAGAAAGGGGCAAAGCGCCACTACCCTTATTCCAACAGCAACCCTAAGCCACCGTTAGTCTAATAGCCGACAACCTTCACTAACACCACTGGCTGTCTCTCTCTTTCCCTTAGGTTTCACCATCATCCTTCCATTTCCCGATTAGCCTATATTTCTCCCTTTCAGCCCAAATTTTAGATCTACGACAACGGCAACATGTGGCAGTTGTTTCCCTACCTTCTTCTTCACTTTTTTGGCGAGCTCTGTGACATCCCGCCCGCACGTACTTCCTGGTATGATGTCACGGGTGTGCTAAATGTGCTTTTAAATTTATTAAATTGCTTACTCTTGTATTATTTGGAATTATTTGGCTAAGTGTTTGGGTGTTAGGTATTGCTCGTAGTTTGTATTCGATCTTTGTTCTGGACTTTGTGATATTTTGTTACGTCGCTTATGCATGAGTGAAGAACCCAATTATGTGCTCATTTTGTATTTTCGGTTTCATTTGGTTTGGTTTTTGGCTCGTTGTTTGGAGACGGAACGTAGAGGAACTAATAGGCATTTAGTTACCTTGAGTTCCGGGCGGCATATCTTGAGCTAGGGAATTCGAATTCGAATTCCGGAAGTGGCGTCGGACTCACAAAGAGATTTGGAAGCTAAGAAACCTAGCCTCATATTTTTCCATCGGACTCACAACGAGATTTGGAAGCTACGAAACCTAGCCTCATATTTTTCTAAGTTCGTTTGTTACCCCGAAACCTCACCGGAAGGAGGCCTCGCGCCTAGAACACCCTTGCTCACTATTTTGCCCATAACTTTCACATTTGTTGACCAAAATGGGTGAAATTTGGACCCACCTCTCCCTTAATTAATTCCCTTTTTATTTTCAGAATTCAAACCCCCTTTTCAATTAAAAACATACTCCTTTTTCAGCTCCAAACCGTGACCAAGGAGGGAAGAGAAATGAATAGTGCACCAAAGCATATTTTGAGCTTAAGACTCCATCAAATCCTTCCATCTTCAAGAGGTAAGTTTGGTTTTTGAATCTCCATCTCCTCCTATTTCTTTTAAGTGCTTAAATGCTGAGTATGATGGTATGGAACTTGGGTTTTGGCATAAATGTGTAATAGTAAGGGTTTGATGCCTCATTATTGAATTAGCTTGATTCCTTGTGATTTCTTTTGGTTTGTTTGAGGCTATATACTCTAAATGACTTCATTAATGTTTATATGGAACCCTATTAAGTGGTAGTTGAAGTACTGAAGATATGCCATTATTGGACTTTGAAGAAAATGTAAAGCTTTGATCTCTTATGTGCATTTCTTTCTCTGGAGCATGTTTAGGCTTGGTTTCTTGATAGTTTGGGACTTGTATTTGATGTAATTTTGATCCTTGAACTTGCCTTGCTGTCTTGACTTGGTGTTGAAGGTTTAAGGGTGGTTTTGGCTTGGTGCAGGGTTGAAAATCCGAAGATTTTCAGCCCCGGGGTGTGGTAACGGCCGTTAGGCCGTTTCTCTTGCTTTGGGGTTAACGGCCGTTAACTTAGTGCAGGAGGGGCCTGTACCAGGTAACGCCCATTACCTGTCTGTGACCATAGACAGGGTAATGGCCGTTACACTAGTGCAGATTACTTCTGTACCAAGTACTGACCGTTAGGGGGGTTTTGTGCTTCGGCCGTTAACCCCCTTTTGTGTTAGGTGCTCGTTTCTTGTTCCGTTGCTTCGTTACTTGTTTCCTTGCTTCGTTTATGACTTTAATGAGTGTTAACATGTCATATTATGTGTTATGTGGATTTATGGCTCGATTTACATGCCCTAAGTGCTACATGTGATACTTTCTTTGTTTCCCTTGTATTTCTTATGCATTCTATCATTTCTATTGCATGAGTGATGATATTAATTGGTATAGTATGAGCTTAATTGATGTGTCAAAAAGTGTATTGTGAGTTTGTGGCTTGTTTTATGTGCTCGTTTCCAAGATTCTCACCTAAGTGCTCTTATGTGACCTAAGTTCTCTCTAGAACGCATGAATGAGTTTAGAACCTCATTTACTTGGTTCTTATGCTTGCCCCTTATCTCTTTTATGACTTAAATGGTATGTTAACATGCTAAATTATGTGTGACCTTTAAGATGTCAAGTCCATGAACTTGTTTGGTGTCATATGAACTCTTTATGAACGTAAATGGTTTACTATGATTTTGTTACATCTCATATGCATTATATACATTCATATACATTTTCCGAGCATCTAATTGGTCCATTTCAAGTCTAAGGTTGTCTGTTTTTGTTTCTTTTGTTTAGTGGTTCATCTCGGGGGTGACGTGGTGGTTCCGTGAAAGTCCATTTGCCTCTCTTTTTATCCGTACTTCGTCTTCAAGGTGAGATTTTGTTCTTTTAGACATTTCGACCAAAAACCCTATGTGATTTGAAGCCCGCATGCGAAATACGTATAATATGGTAGATATGTGTGAAATATGTAATTTGAGGGCTTGTCCCATTTCTCAGGAATATTGGAAAACGTTTTTATATGTACGTATATTCTATTTTCATTTGTCTAGAAAACCGGTGATAAGTGTGTGTAAGAGAGAATTGAGCTTTGAAAGATGAGCTTTGGTGAATTTGGTTCGTGTGACTGGGCCTCGGAGAGTGGTATGGCATCTTGGGACGGCCGTGGGGTCGCCGAGCTCCTTCATCAACACTCTTCCCTTTGAGAGTTTCACCCGACCTTAAGAGTTTTGAGGAAAGGTGGTCTCTTCAGCTGGCGGTAACCCTGCTGAAGGTTTCAGGGAGGTAATTAAACCCTGTCTCATGTGTGTGAACGATAGCTAGGGCTTGCTACCCTTCTATCACCCGGAGTTGGTCGATTTGTTCGTGTTGTTAGTTTTATCTTTGTCGAATTTTGAGGAGTTGGAGTTTGGACTCGTACTCGCCGAGTTAGTGTGATTAAGTATAAATCTGTGAAATGGGAATGGATTCTAAATTACCTAAAATTGGATATTTGGCCTTTTCCTTTTCTTAAGTATATATATACCTATTATCATGGGAAATGTTTTGGCCTGCAAAAACCATCCCCGGTCCATGGATCTTTTCAATTTAATAAGTGCTTTGCTCTATATATATGTATATGGCTGTGTGGGTTAGCCCCCTCACCAGGCTTTAGGATAGACCCTCGTTGTTGTTTCTCTTTTTCCCCTTTCTTGTGAGTTGCAGGTACTTTTGGATGTCGAGCTAGGCAGTGGTGTCTTAGTGTCTTTCGTTGGGTAACTCGAGTGTCATGCATTGTATTTCCTTTAATTATGAATTTTTGTATATGATAAATTATGTATAAGAATTGGATAAATGTTGACACTCGTAAATTATGTAAATTAGTTGCCTTTGTCGAACTTTACTTCTACTGAAAAGAGGCCCGTGCGCCCAAGTATGCATGTGACCCGTGTGTTTAAATTGACTTTGTCCCGTGGCCACTGCATATGTGTGTGATAGTTTGAGATCCTGTTGCTTCCGTATGTTTTATGATTTTGGTTGTGCACTATGTTTAAGGGTCTAGACCGCCTAACTAGGGTGTTTTTGTTTGTCAGTCGTTCGTCGTGGCTTGGTACGTGTGCGAAGTCTCCATTTCGTTACACGTGTCAGGCTATGGTGCGGGGGATATAGTGCCCTCCGCTTCGGGGTGCTACATCCTTAAAGTGGTATTAGAGCTCTAGGTTTCAAAATCGGAGCTCTAGTGTCGTGTCAAGTTTGTCTAGGTCATTTGGCTTAGGATTATGTGACTATTTGCATTCATTCTCATCTTTACGTGATCTATTTGCTTATATTTATATTGATTATGTACATAATCATGCACTGAATCCTTCCATGCATCGATATTCTCTTGAATTGTGGTTCTTATCCAGGATGTCAACTCAACCTACACTCGTGGGAGATGACCGAGTACCATCAATCTATCGGGAATTCCAAAATTGCGATCCTCCAATGTGGTTTAGGAGTGATGATGTGAAAGCTCAAGAATAGATTACCGAGATTTCATAGATTTGGGATGCACTTTCCCGGACATCACATGAAAGAGTGGAGTACACTTCTCATTTACTACAAGGAGAATCTTCAATTTGGCTCAAGAAAATAAGATCGTGGTTTGAGAGGTCCGGGAAAGAATTCACATGGGAGAAGTTCGTACGGGAATTCCACAATATGTATGTTCCTTCAAGTGCGAGAGTGAAAAGATTACAAAAGTTCTTTGATCTTCAAAGAGATTTGAAAATGGCGGAGAATTTTGTTGAGGAACTTGGGAAGTTGGGCCCCTATGCTACATAAGTTGACAACAATTACTGTATGAAGGCCCTAGATTTTATGGAAGGACTTAAGAATGAGATCCAACAAGCACTTTCTGTCTCAACAATGAATTAATGGTCCGATGCAATGAAGAAGGTGGTTCAAGGTGAGATGGAGAAGCAACCCTTGAAGTCTCACACTTTTCAAGTGGGGCAAAGATCTGGTTCAAATGTAAGGTTAGGTAAGAGGCCCATGATACAAGAGAAACCCGAAGGACCTCAAGACACTAAAAAATCTAAGAAGCTTCAAATACCAAAACCGACCCCAATGATCTTTCCCTCGACACCTATCCATTGTGCTTATTGCGATGGTCCGAATCACACGAAGGACAATTGTCGAAAGAGGTTATGTGCTTGCTATGGTTGTGGTGAGATCGGGCATTTTGTGAATGCTTGCCCGACTAACCAGAATCCGAAGCCTATAGAAAATCGTGACCCCGAGATCCCGCTTCAGGCTCAAGTGGATGTTAAGCCCAATCCTACCATTTTATATGGTGAAAGGTACACTATGTATTCATAGCATCTCATATCATGCATATCTTGATATTGGAGAAACCCACGTATCTAATGTTTTTCCTTTTTGTTGCCTCTTGTGTGTGCTTGTTGTATACGTGTTTACTTTCCTTTTTGTGTAAACTTTCTCTTTTAAGAGAGTTTTGATGACATGAGTGCCCGAGAGTGCTGGGTGAGTTGAGAGGGTCGAGATGCTTCCGGTGGGCTTGCATGAAGATGTCTCGTTCTTGTTGAAGTTCGTGGTGGCTCTTAGGAGGTCCGATTTAGGCTCAACGATATTTTCGGGTAATAGATTGAAGGCTAACTCGTTTATATCCTTCGTGGAAGTGGTTGGTCATTCCGGGACAGCGCAACGAGCTTAGTGGCTTACTCTTGGGTTAATCAAGGGATCGAGCCAAGCTTGAGGAGACGAAGATTGAAGTAAGACTTTCTTGATGACCCTTGAGAGTGGTGATTTTCTATCACTTAAGGGGATATTGAGGTTGTTGTGATCTTTATCCCAGAATTGAGCTTTATTTGAAAGCTTCCTACCGGATAACTCTAGTGAGGCTTTAGAGTTGAAGGCGTAATTGAAATCGATTGTGCATCTGAGTAGAAGAAACCAAGAATTACCTCAAGATAATGTCTTTTGGGATTAACAGGGTACAATAGGTAATCTAAGTCCTAAAGATTTACCAACACGTTGATTCATTTGACGAGAAAGAGGTATGGTTTTGAGTGGGATTTGGCAGTTGAAGTGAGTTGCTCCGGCACCGATTTTTACCTATCTAAAGGTACTCAAAGCTACTTAATTCCCAACCGAGGCATAAAGGAAGGCCTTTGTTCTTGCTTGTTGAGAGTTGTAGCCTACACCATGAGAAGTGCAAGGTCACAGAATTTATCCCGCTCTAGGTTTGAGGTTGCTTAAGACTTGAAGACCGGCAAGATGTATTGGCATAAGAAGGATGTTGTAGACTTCGTGTAACAATGTCCAAGTGCCATCGATTGAAGATCGAGCATTATAAAGTGGTAGTTCTCCAACCACTTTCAAATTCTATTTGAATGTGGGAGTAAATGGCTAAGGACTTTGTGTCCGGTTTGCAAATGCCAAGGAGATTTCACTGAGGAAATAAGTGGTTCTTCATTTTAAAGAGTTGACCTATTTCCTCTTAGCAAAGTTGTTCGACGAAGCTTCGAGGGTTTCGGTGTTTTGAGGAAAAGACCCCAAGAGTGGAAGTGAGAGATCGAGACTTCTTTGAAGCATCTCTTACAAGGGGATTAACTCGGGTTCGGCAAGTGCCACCGAGTTACCGGGATATGAGAAGGCTCCCTTATTCTTAATTTAAGGAAGCGATATCCCGAAGAGTCTTGACCTTAGTTGAACCAGAGTGACGCAGTGGTAGTGTGGAGTTTGATTTGCTTCCGAAGTCGTTCGAGAGTTCGAATCGGACCTGAGGACAGGTCCGTTTGAAGGAGGGGAGGTTGTCACATCCCGATTTTCGGCCATACATGTACGCACTGGCAAGATATCTCAATACGTATTTAAATT
>JBBMKE010097198.1:0-16934 GCA_037834125.1 Lippia alba | reverse complement strand
GGGCGTGTGTTTGCCGCCTCACTCAGTCAGTTGACTGACTCCTCGCTTTTGTTTCTTTTCTAGTTGCAGGATCTTTTGGCCGTGAGCTAGGCGGAGAAGTGTGTCAACCCGTTGTACACTTTTGAGTCTAGGTCTAGCAGCATTTACATTCCTGCCTTTGATCATGTATCATTTTGAATACCTGTGATACTTGTATATCTATTTTGTAGGCGGTGCCGACCGATGTAGATATTATGTGAATATTATGCATATCTTGTTTTTGTGAAACTTGGTTTTAATTCTTCCGCTTCCGCACTCTGAGTCGTTGTTTCAGTTTAGCTCCGCCTGGCTTAGTGTGTACGTGTCACCGTTCGCTAAGGTTTGGATTCGAATATGGACTATTTCGTAACCGGATTCGGATCTTGATGCGGGGGGGATATGGGGCCCTTCGTGTGGGGCGTTACAGCAACTTATTTGATTGTTTTGAGTGGGAAATTTTCCCTCTAAAATCACATTAAATATGAGTTTTTCAACAATAAATTTTAATGTGTTAAGTTTGTCACATGGGGGTGGTATCTGACGTGACCCACCTAGTTTGGCTACATGTATGGTGGTGTTTACGGCCACTTGGAAATCCGGCAGGTTTCCGGTGAGAAATAGCGCTTCTGGTGAGATTGTGCATTAAATTGTTATTTTTTAAACATATTAGCTTTTTTTACAATAAAAAAATGAAATGTACTATTTTGCTTAAATGTTAGAGTCAGTATACCAAAAATATAATTCCCCCCCCCCCCCTTTTTTTAATGTAACCTTAGGTGTTTTCAACTATATTTGGCAGAACTGTCATGGTTGTATATATGTACACATACACACACATGCATTTGATCTCATGTTTGATGAGATTCTTTTTTGTTCTCTACTCCTATGTTTGATGTTTCTGCATGTCAACATGTGGCTGTGCCGTTAAGGATGGCATGGGACTACATTAATTATGTCCAGATTTTTAAGTATCCTCAATCGAACTCATTGCTCAGCTGCAAGTATCTTCAACTAAACGAACTCTACCGTTGTGTTGCTGGAGTTATGTACAAACATAATTATGGCTATAGGGTAGAGCTTAAGAAATTAGATCATATTCGATTTGGCTGCATGATATAGGCTTTAACTTCATCACATGATACAATTCAAGTTAACAAGAAATTTAATTGCTTAAAAGTCCATGTACTAAAATAGCTTTGTTTCATAAATACATAGTTTAACAACGAATGGTTGGTTTTGTGTCTCTTGATGATTAGCACGCATCAAATTCGGGTTAGAAGTTGGGTATATGTTAATGTTGGACCGAAACTACTGAAGAGTGATAGTTAAGCATAAATTAGAAATTAATTTCTTTTAATTTGTGAGTTCGTTTTAACATCATCTTTACTCAAGGTAATATTCGGTAAACCAATTCAAATATAATGTTGATTTATAAAATTTAGGGCAAATTATACCGACTATGAGGTTAACCTAGCTAATTACAAATCAATTCCTTTAATTTCATTTATTACCATGTTGTCACTAAGGTTTGATTTGCTCTTGTGATCCTTGACAAAAAATGATAAAAGTATAAACTAATCTTTACATTTTATGTTAAATATTAATTTCAAAAATTAAAATGATGTGTTCTTGAGGATTAATCTTTTTTTTTTCACCCCATTCTTTGGTGTGTTTTGTACTTTAGTACCCATCATTTAAAATTTTAACTTTAATATTCAACTTTTGAATTTTGTTGCACTTATGTGCCTGGTTTTAAGTATTCAGCCAATTAAAAAAATAAGACATGTCATTTCTTTATTGGTAAGTGGCAGTTAAATGCAATAAAATTAAAAAGTTGGATACTAAAGTATTAAATTATAAATGTTGAGTGTTAAAGTGCAAAATATCCTTAAAGTTGGCTGAGAAAAAAGATTAACCCTGTTCCTTAACCACCTTTAGTCAAATTATATCAGACCACCTGAGTTTTGACCAAATTACGAATTAGCTCCTCAACTTTTATATTTTACCATATGATACCTAAAATTTGACTTTCTGTTGGGGTTCCTAACGAAAAATTGTAAAATCTAAACTACCACGTGATTTTCTTTCTTTTTCTTTTTTTTAAAAAACTAATTAATTCAATATTTATATAATTATTAGAGATATTTGTTTTATTAAATTATTACGAATATCTATATTTTCCTCAAAACATAAAAATATGTATTATACACAACAAGAATAAAATTTACTAATTATATGCAAAAATTATAAGTACTAATTTTTAATCTAATTTAAACACAATATGTGGTAATATGTGATACTAAGAATAACCCCTAAAATCTATAAATATTACAACAATAAGCCCTTACCATTTGACATATATCAAAGTAGTTCCTAGGAATGTACATTTCCGATTATGTATAAATATTAAGAGGGATATTTAAAGAAAACTACAAAAAAAAGTTTAACGAAAACCTAATAAATTAGTGGGATTGCTAACAAAAATAAAACTTCAGGAACCATATAATAATAACTAAAATTGAAGAAATTAACTTGTAATTAAACCTAACTTCCGTATAGTCAAATATAATTTGCGCTAAAATTTATTAGAAAAAAGATTTTTGGGAAAATGACTTAAAAGGTCAAACACCCACCCCTACCCTTCAAAGTTCAAACAACGTCCCCGCGCTAAATCTTAATTTCGTCTCTGGTACTGGTTAATTTGTAGGGCAAATTACATTCAGGTACTATGAGGTTTGTCCTAATTGCAACTCGATCCCTCTTGTATTGAAAATTATATATGAACTCCTAAAAATACTGTTTCAATTACAAATCAGTCCCTTTTTAGGGGTTCATATGTAATTTTAGAAACAAGAGGGATCGGGTTGTAATTAGGGCTAACCTCTGGGTAACTAAGTGTAATTCGCACTAATTTGTAAATTGTAAGTAACTTTAAATCATATGAACACAAAAAATCGAAATTTCCTATGTATTTGAACATATATAATTGACAATAACGTAAATTACAACGTATCCAATGAGATATTATTTGTTTAAAAAATAAAGAGAGATATGCATGCTTACGAAAGGAAAAATATTAGTTAGTTAATTAATTAATTAATTAACAAGTATATACTTATGGAGACAAATTTAACGTCATTTTAAAAAATATATATATACAAATTACATGATAATATATTACACTGACCATGTTATTTAATTAATAGGTGATTAAACCAGGTCTTTCCTTAAAACACTAACTTTACATTGAGCAATAACTAAGATTAAAGATGCTTGGACAGTTCGGACTTCAGAGAGGTTGGCTGTATGGAAATAGTTCACTTCATAGTTCATAATTAAGATTGCAATCAATTGGATATGATAATCGTTAGATTCATTTTGAGTTATTTAACTAATATATACAATATTTACTTGAGCTTGAAGTTTTGTTAATTTTGATTTAAAATGTGGGTTGTTTACATAGACTGATTCAATAATTCAACCCAATTTTAGGTTCTAAAATCCCACATTTACCCTTTAAACCAAAAGTTTAATTCAAGCCCAAAGTTGATTAATTGGGGCAATAGAGTAATTAGAACCCATTTTTTAGTGGTCATATTAATATAGGTTAGCCAAACCCATCCGGCCATTTTACTGAAATAAATTAATAGTTAGAGAAAATACCAAAGAAATGGAATTGCATGTCTAAAGGCACAAACCATAAATAATAAACATACGAGCGTACGTATAGAAAAAAGAGATAATAATTACTCATCCGAGGTTCAATTCATTTATCAAGAAAAGCTTCATATATAATTGAGGAACTACGAAAAATCCTTACGTTTTGGACAAGTATTACAAAAGTATTAAAAGAAAGGAAGAATTGTATCTGATTATTCTGTATTTAGGTCTAATTACAATGCAATTTATTATTTTTGGAAATTATATTTTAGTCCCTATAAATCTCGTTTGATCTAAGATCCCTACAAAATATGACTTTAACAAAAAATTAGGGCATTTTTGGAATGACATAACGGAACCCTAAGGACCACAAATCGTTCTCAAAAGTTAGGGACTAATTTGTAATTTTTTAAAAATAGTAAACTAAATTGTAATTAAATCTAAATGCAGAGTAGTTAGATATAATTCCCCTAAAAAATAGAAAAAATAGTCATGTTAATTTGTAATATTAAACTAAACACATGAGCATCTCAAACACGTGAAATGAATATGTGTATCAGTGTATGTATATTTTTTAATGAGATTATGCATTTATATATATCAACAATGGCATTTGTAGGAACATATACTTCCCCAAATTCAGAAACCTCACAAAAGATATCATCAGTCATGAGTATCCAGTCTATTAATGGTGTCGACACATCCATTCCTCAACCATCAATCCAAATCCAAGAAGCCCATACAATCACTTCCCTCAAGCTACAAAATTTAGACATCCCCGATTTCGATTTTCATGCATACACCGCAACAAAGGCAAATACAATAAACACAGCCCTGGAAATTATCGTCCCCCTGCGAACCCCCATCCAAATCCACGGGGTCATGAGGCAGTCCATCCTCCGCGGCGCCGACAAACGAATCCGCGGCCTCCTCTGCCTGGCAGCCTGCGAGCTCTTCGGAGGAGACGAATACACAGCCGTCCCCATTGCTTGGGCCATAGAGATTATTCATAGCATTAATGCCGACTCTCACCGTGCTTTTAGAGAGGCAACCGAGATCCTAGCTAGGGGTTCGCTAATGTCCCTTGCTTTCGAGCATGGGGCGGCGAATACCGGAAAAGTTGACCCACAAAGAGTGGTCCGGGTTTTTGCTGAGATGGCGGCCGCTGTTGGATCGAAAGGGATCGTTGCCGGGGAGCTGGCAGATTTAGGCAGTGAGGGAAAGGGAGAAGTTGGTGTTGGTGAATTGGAGTATATTCATGTGCGCAAGACGGCGAGGGTGTTTGAGGCTGCGGTTGTGTGTGGAGCCATCATGGGTGGCGGTGATGGGGCTGAGGTTGAGAGGTTGAGGATGTATGGGAGATATATAGGGCTGCTTTCTGAGGTGGTGGATGATATTGTCGAAGCAACGAACTTATCTGAGAAGAAGAAGATGGTGATGGTTGGGAAGGGCTTGGTGAGCAATATAGCGACGTATCCTGGGCTGATGGGGCTTGAGAAGGCGAAGGTGTTTGCGGCGGAACTGGCGGCGAAAGCCTTGGAAGAGCTCAGCCACTTTGATTCTTTCAAGGCTGCGCCTTTGTATCATTTTGTTCATTTCTTAGCTTCTGGTCAGGATTGATGGTGTAATAGATATTGGCAAATTGCATTGTGATTTGATGTGCATCCTAATTCCTATAATTCCGTTAAATAAAATAAGCGCTTGCTGGCAGGTGAGTGAGAATAATGCTTGTTGGAAGATCCTACGGTTTTGTGTTTAATGAGATAGACTTGTGGACTTTAGCTGGGAAAAACCTGATTCCGGAAGTATCATGAACTAAACGAACTCTAGTACTGTTGTGTTGCCGGAGTAGTTACAAATTATTGTAATTATGACTATAAGGTAGAGTTGACGAAATAAGATCTTTACTCTTTAATGCTACCGAAGTAGTAATATTGATGAAAAAGATGCCAACAATATTTTAAGTTGTTCTTGTATTATTTTGGTTCAAATGTTAATAAGTTGTTGATAAATCATAAATTATTGACCATTAAATCATTTTTATTCCTTTAAATGAATGAGATAATGCAACACGTGAATCATAAATAAAGAAGTCAAATGAGTCTACAAACTCGAATTGGGGTAGGAGTGTTATGAGCACTCTCATAATCATAATTATTTTCCACGCCACCAGAAATGGTATAAAGGATATAAAGGAGATACTCCATTAAAATGATTATAAAATTCAACTTTATCGCAATAACATAAAAGATGAATCACTTATACGTAGTACGTCGGATTGAGTACTTAATTAAATTGTTGAGTTTTCAATTATATAAATATCTGTAAATAATATTGTCATATAAACAAATTACTTCAATGGAGTGTGTGTGTTGAACTGGACCTCTTGAAACCACTCAAAGCCAAATCAGTATAGGATTCAATGGAGGTACCCTAATTCAGCCCGTTATTTACGAGAGACTTTCGGCATATTGTCAAAAGTGCTCGCGGCTTGGTCATGATAAGAAAGATTGTCATGACACGATTATAGTTGATGATGACGAGCAGCAAGACTCGCGGCAAGTCATACAAGAGAAAGAGACGTGAACAACAAGGTGCAATCCAACGAAGACAAGGAACCTAAGAAAGAAAATATAGGCCAAAGGAATGGCAAACAAGCGGCTCTCCAGAAGGAACGACAAACAGAACACAAAGAAAAAGTCTGGAAAGAGAAGCAGCCACATGCTGAACCAAAAATTAATGTCACAAATGATGATCCGAGTGTTACAAGTGATATAGTGGGACAAACGAGCAATACAACAATGCTACCTATACTGGACATCCAACCTCTTGAAGAAGATACAACTGAAAAACTCACAGAAGACTCTCAAGAGTAGGAAGATCTCGAAGGGAGGGAAAATTCGGATGCTGACCATGAGGATGCTATCAGTAGTGAGCCCGAAAAAGAACCACCTGATATTGATGGAGATGACCAAAGTGACCTAAAACAGCTAGCTATCCACATGCAAAGTCAATCGGATGGAGAAGATAATACCGAAGGTGGATTTACACCAGCTGTGCAAAAGAAAAAGAGAGGTCGACCGCCAAAGAATAATAACATAGCCCCTAAAGGAACGACTCCGTCATTGGCCAGTAACCAGAAGTTATCATGATACAGCACGGCCTTGTCTGGAATATCGCCGAACCCTTCAGGAGTATTGTAGATATTATAATTTTAGATTCCTTGCTGTACTCGAGCTTATGATTTCTTTTGATAGTGTTTTCTTGCGTCGTAAATTTAATTTTAATGAAGTCATTTCGAATTGCTCTAACCATATTTGGTTTTTTTTTGTGCGAGGATATGGAGACGGAAATACTTCAAGATGACAGATAATTCCTCCATCTACGTATCCGCTGGAAGTCCACCAATAATTACAACCGTATCACTATAGTCTATGCTCGGTGTAATACGGTGGCTAGAAGAGATATCTGGGAATTCTTCTCTGCTCAAGATACAGATTCGAAACCTTGGCTAATTGGCAGAGACTTCAACACGATTACGAGTCTGGCAGAAACTAAAGACGCTCTAGACCTGGATTTTCAAGCTATGAATGAATTCAATGAGTTCATCAATGAGTGTGGCCTAGTGGAACCTCTGGTTGAGGGATCACCGTTCACTTGGACCAAAAAATGAGTTTGGAAGGATCTGGACAGGATTCTCATTAATGAAGTTTGGTGTGATGCATTCCCACAAACCGATGTCCGGCATCTACCAAAGGGCAGCTCGGATCATTTCCCGCTTCTTTTAAATATGAATGATGGGATGCCTTCTCATCCGGTGTCGTTCTGTTTCCAGGAAATTTGGCTGAAGCATTAGGACTTGGAACCAACGATTATGTCGAATTGGGGACAACCGATTAAGGCATATGGCTTGAGAAAACTAGCAGAAAAACTCAAAAGGTTGAAGAGACATCTTAAATAGTGGAATAAAAATATCTTCAAAAATATTTTCGACAAGATTAAAGAGATGGAGAATACAGTTTTAGTTGCTGAAAAATCTTTGATGATGATCCCACTGATGAAAATTTGATAAGCTGGAATAAGGCAATACCAGACAGGAAACGCATCATGGCTATGGAAGAGACATATTGGCGCCAGAAAGTGGCTTGTAGATGGACAGATGAAGGAGAAAGAAATACTAAGTATTTCCACTCTTTAGTCAAAAAGAGAAGGTTTAGAAATAGAATCTTGTCGATCAAGGAAGGTGTACTGAGATATCTGACCAAAGTTTACTACGGGATTCATCTAAGAGATACTTTGAACTTTGAAAATCTCCTATCTTCTACGGATGGAACTTTTGGGGGAGACATTACTGATCTTGTTGCAAAGAGGTTGTCGGAAGAGGATATAACTGAATTAGATACATTGCCTAGCAAGGATGAGATTCAGTCAGCCGTCTTTGACCTCAACCCGAGCGGTGCTGCAGGGGCAGACGGATTCAATGCAACCTTCTATCAAAACTTCTAGAACATTGTTGAAGAAGATATTATTGAAGCGGTATTGGAATTCTTTAGTGGGGCAAATCTGCTTATGGCTTTTACAGTTACGACAGTGATGCTTATCCCCAAGAAGGAGATGCCAACTCATTGGAGTGATTATCGCCCTATCAGTTTATGTAATGTCTCGAATAAGATCATCACAAAAGTTCTGAACAGAAGACTGTAAAAAGTGTGGCCAAAAATTGTGTCTCAAAATCAAAGTGGCTTTGTTCGTGGAAGGATTATCAGTGATAATATTCTACTTGCTCAAGAGATGGTCCATGCATTGGATAATAAGAGTAGAATTAAAAACGTGATCCTGAAACTTGATATGGCGAAAGCGTATGATCGTATTGATTGGGAGTTTTCTAAAGGTTTTTCATAGAAGTGGATTGGATTGATTCAAAGATGCATTTCAAGCTGTTGGTTCTCGGTCCTAGTTAACAGAAAATCATCGGAGTTATTTAAATCGACAAGAGGATTAAGACAGGGAGACCCTCTATCTCCCGCTATTTTTATCATTGTTGTCGATTACCTCTCTATTGCGCTTAACAACTTCATGTAGGAACACACTTGGGCCCGTTTCAGAACACCGGCAGATATGCACCTTTCACACCTGGCTTATGCCGATGACACTATGATTTTCACTAATAGTTGGCCTCTTGCTATCCAGGGAGTTAAACAAATAATCAATAAATATGAAGATATCTCTGGCCAAAAAAACAATATTAATAAAAGTTCTTTTGTTGTAGGGAATAACAATGTTGTTGCAGCTACGGAGGTATAAGGCACGTTGAGTTATAAGCAAAAACAACTCCCCTTAATATATCTTGGTGCGCCTTTGTATAAGGGGTGGAAGAGGATATTCCTCTTTGATGATCTTATGACAAGAATATGTAATAAAATTAATGGGTGGGAGTCTGTATATCTTTCTCATGGTGGTAGGCTCTAGCTTGTCAACTCTTAGCGCTGCCGACTCATCTCTTCCAAATCATTGAACCACCTTCCTCAGTGATAAACAAGATAGCAATCATGCTGAACAAGTTTTTCTGGGGCTCTAGAGATGGTAACAGACGACTGCATTGGATGTCGTGGAAGAATATATGCTACCCAGTCGAAGAAGGAGGCCTTGGGGTGAGGAATTTTGGTGACACTGTGAATGCTTACACTTACAAATTGTGGTGGAGAATGCGTACAAGCGAGTCCTTATGGGCTAAGTTCATGAAAAAGAGATATTGTAAAATAATACATCCTAAATATGCCCCTGTTACGTTTTACCATTCTAATATTTGACAAAGATTGTGCAAAGTTAGAAGATATGTTGAAGAGGAAACCTTTTGGAACATAGGAGATGGAACAGTGGATTTCTAGGAAGATAGTTGGTATAAAGACAAGCCCTTCAATGTTGAGAGGGCGGGTGCGTATGGGTACGAGCAAGTTAAGCAATTTATATTCAATGGTATGTGGGATAGGCAAAAACTCACTCTAGTTTTGGAAGAAGAAATGGTGATGATATTTGTGAGATTCCCATCCTAACGGCCAAAAGGATGTGGGAAGGTGGAAATGAAGTAATAATGACCAATTCACGCTTCGTTCGGCTTGGGAAAAACTAAGAAGACATCTTGTACCGGACAATCTTTATAGCGCAATTTGGTCGACAAATCTGACCCTAACAATAATGGTCTTCTTATGGAGAATTTTACATGATTGGTTGCCAATTGATGATCGGCTACACAGGAAGGGGATTATTTTTCCCTCGAAATGTTTGTGTTGCGAATAACAGGAGACTCTTAGCCATCTTTTCATTAACAGTAGAAAAATCAAAAAAGTTTGGAATATTTTGACTCTATATTTAATGTGCAGGTACATAACACAGATTCCATACATGTGATACTTAACACGTAGATACATTCTTCGCCGTTTAGCTTGAAGAATCTCGTGAGAATTGTGGTGCCAGCACTCGTTTTATGGTACACTTGGACTGAACGTAACAGGAGAAAACACCAAGGGACTTCCTTTATGAAATTTAACATAAAGAGACAAGTAAAGTTTCACACACAACAATTGCATATTATAGAAAGGTTGGGGCGAAATTGGTGGAGAGGAGATGGATCAGTTGCAAAACTGTTTGGCGTACATTTGAGCCCATGAAACAAATTCTTCCAAAACCTGTTATATGGCGAAAACTTGAACGTAATAAGTTAAAGCTTAATACGGATGGCTCCGCTCGTAGTATTCCTGGGCCCGCCGGAATTGGAACTGTGATTAGGGATTGCAAAGGTCAGGTGATTGCGGCCTACAGTGCTGGAATAGGAACACATACCAACACTTTCACTGAACTTAGTGCATTAATTCATGGTATAAAAATGGCGATTAATATAGGAGTGGCAGAGATTTGGGCGGAGTTAGATGCGAAGGTGATAATTGACATGATCAAAAGAGGGAGTACTGGGGAATGGAGAACACAACACCTGTTACTAAAGTTCTGTGAATATAGCAGAAATATTAAGGTGGTCTTGAGCCATATTTATAGGGAAGGAAACATGTTGGCGGATAATCTGGCTAAACAGGGAGCTCTTTCGCAAGCTGCACGGTCCTATCCAGAGTCAGACTTAACGCCCCAACTCCAAGGCATAATTAGAATAGAAAAATGGAATTTTCCCAACATAAGATTCAAATGAGCTGTGCATTGAGAAGCAAAGTTGTCCTGCTGCAACATCATCAAGCAGGTAAGTATATTCTTCTTTATTTGAGGCTTCCTTTGTCTTCGGTTGTCATTATATTTTGCAACTGGAATCTTAAGAAGAAGTTTATTGAAAATTTTGATACAAATATGATCAAGCCGAGAAAAGGTATGCTTGTCTTGCAGGTTTACAGGGTTAATGGAGTACAGACACGCACTATGTAAAAAAAATTCATGAAAGGAATGTAATTGACGGCTTGCATATAATTCTGTCGAATCCAAAAGCCAATTATCCCAAGGACGCCATGGATAAAGCGAACAAACGTTGCATAAAAGCTCAGAGCCTTGGGCGCCTCATTCAGAGGCCAACGCTTGCTCCGGACTGTGCCATGAGTAACAGGGATGTATTCAATGTTGAGAACTTAGAGCAAAAATGACATATCTCATTAGGTTCTCCTTATAATAACTTCCCCCCTAAGTGAATTGTTTTTGCCCATATGTGCACTGATTGTACTTATAAATGGTGTGGGCACTTTGCTATGTTTAGAATCAATGATTGATGGATTGCATCGTACTGTATATGCTTTGGGTTCAGTTTAATAAATGAGATGAGGGCCTATATATATAAACAAATTACTTCAATAACACTTATATATCGATATAAATATCTCATTTAAATCATAACCTAATTAATTATTGAAATGAATATACTGGTTTTTATATAAATTTTATCTTTGCTTTATTCCTTTTATGATGGTTTCGAACTTTGTATTTTTTTTATGTTAATCCACTGCTAGTTTATTTTATTTGTCAATGAGTAAATTATTAAAATCGTCCCGTATGATTAGTCACTTACAAGTTTGGTCCCAATAGTTTCAGTGTCTCATGTTTAGTCCATAAAGTGACATTTTTCTTAAATTTGGTCTCATTGACCACTTTTCGTCCAAAATTAATGTTTACCCATTATAAAAGTTAAGTTTTACACTATTTTCTTGAAAATTTTACTTTTTACTACGTTAAAAGAATTACTTTTACTGTTAAAATATATTATACATACATATATATATGTATATATATATATATTATATGTATTATATACATAGGGCGAATTACATTTGAGTACCATCAGGTTTGACCTAATTACGACGTAGTCCCTATTTTTTTAATTATTACCATATAATCCTGAGGTATTGTTTCCGTCTAAGGTGCCTAAATGTCGTTAGGGTTCTGTTTGAGGTCCCTAAATGACCTAATTTAAATTTAGCTATAAATTACAAATGCATCCCTCATTATGTTATTATGTTACAAAACGATCCCTATATTAAGTTGAAATTACATGCTAGTCCCTAAGAACCCAAAAGGCATTTAGGGACCTCAGTTTGAAATCATACTTCAGGGACTATATGGTAATAATTTAAAAAATAGGGATTGCGTTGTAATTAGGCCAAACCTGAGGGTACTTAGATATAATTCACTCAATATATATAAATTTATTATATATGTGTATATACGCATTATATTATATAATACATATATTTTATATATTATATATAATATATATTATATTTTGTTTGGGGTGGAAATATACAATTTAAATAGGTTGGGATGGTTTTAAAAATATAAAAGAACCAAAAAGAAAAAAAAAGTAGATTTTTTAACGGTCAAACGTTAATAATTTTGGACGGAAAGTGGTCAATGGGATCAAGATTCAGAAAAATGGCACTTTATGGACTAAAACTAAATCACTACAAACTGTTGGGAACAAACCTGTAAGTGACTCACTTTACGAGATGATTTTAATAATTAACTCTTTGTCAATTGGAGATTATGAATATTCCCCAACATTCAATCGGATCCAAGGCGAATGAAAATGATATATGTCTCGCAGACAGTGCTACAACAAACATAAGAAGTGTTCTTCTTTACTTATGAAAGAAGTAAAGCTAGTTCAAAATAATTATGAAGAGTTTGGGAAAGATAACATAATATTCCTTTAAGGAATGAAACTTATTATATAAGATGTCTTATTTTCTAATAAACTTCAAAGAAACTTATTAAGTTTCAAGGATACTCGCTGAAATGAATATCACATTAAAACTTTTAATAATGGTGAGATTGAATATCTTTATATTACTAAAACTCTGTCTGGTGAAAAGTATATGTTGAAAGAATTATCCTCATTTTCTTTCGACTTGTACTACACAAATATAATATTAGAATGATTGAAATACATGCGATAGTAAACCAGAAGTTTACTAAGCCAATACATTTATTATTTGACATGATGGCTCGTGTCATCTTGGATCAATTATGATGCGAAAAATTATTAAAAATTCACGTGGGCATTACCATTCATCAAATAACCAGAAGATTTTTCAAGATACGGAATTCTCATGTGTTGCTTGTTCTCAATGTAAATTGTCATGAGACCATCATTAACTCAAGTTGGAATTGAATCACTCGCATTTTTTGACGTATTTTAGGTGACATATGTAAGCCTATTCATCCACCTTGTGGACCATTTAGGTACTTCATGGTTTAATTGATACATCTACTAGATGGTCACATGTGTGTTCATTTTCAACTTGCAACCTAACTTTTGCAAGATTGCCAAATAATTCGTTTTTGATTTTGTAGGCGAGCTTATGTCTCAGACTTTTAATGATTAGTGTATGTCTATGGGAATAAAAGTGGGATAGTCTGTTACACATGTACACATACAAAATGGTTTAGTATAATCATTTTTTAAACACCTCCAATTAATATCTAGACTATTACTAATGAGAACAAGTCTCTCTGTCTCTACAAGTTAATATGTTATATTATATGCAACAATACTTATATACATTAGACGAACAAGCTACCATGAATTCTCTCAATTACAATTTGCTTTTAGATGTGCGGTATATAATCCTATATATAGCACCGCCACAACACTCAAAATGTATTCTCAAAGGAGATTAATAAAATATGTTGGATATGATTTCCCTTCTATAATTCAATATCTTGAATTAATCACTGAGGATTTATTTATAGCAAGGTTTGTTGATTATCATTTTGATGAAACAATTTTTTCAATATTAGGTGGAGAAAATAAACAGTTGGGAAGAGTAAATTACTTAGAATGCATTATCTTTGAATCATTTTGCATCTTCGAACAAAACAATGTGAACAAATTAAAAGATTCAAAAGATAATTTATTCATAAAATATTGCTAATCAACTGTCAGATACATTTACTGACTCAATACCAAGTTTTATATTCCAGTTGTAAGTGCTCCAATTAGAATTGCAGTTCAGAAGGACAATCTATTTAAAAAAATGAATCTAAACCATGGCTAATGTGTGGAAGACAAATCGGCTCCAAAGATTAGAATTCTAGAAAAAAAAATGAGCAAATGATCAACAATGAGAAGACTAATGCTTAACAAGATATGGCTACGAATAAATATCCAGAAGAAGCACAAGTGTCTGTAAATATGGAAAATGAAGAGATCTCAATAAGTTATGTCACAAATAGAAAGAAATGGAACTGAAGGAATACAATTGTGATGCCCTAGCGTGGGTCATCACATCCCCCGAACTAGGACCGAACCTATATACAATTATAGATCGCATACAAATCCATTCCTAGCGAACGAAGACACGACACAGACCCTGGCTAGGCGGGACTACTCCTTTACCAATAATTCAACAATCACGGGAATAAATAAGATTCAAGTCAAGAGATAGCAAAAACATAATCATAAAACATCTCCAACAACAAGAGTACCAAATCTCAACATAACATCAACATAATCCAAGTACTTTAGCCGACACAGCTACAAATCCAAAGCGTAAATAAATATGAAGTGTGTGGTACAAACATGTGTAACCTAGCTAGACACGAAAACACAACTCGAATGTAAATCCCGCCTAGCTACTCCAAGAAAAAATCTGAGGGACAAAGAAGGAAAGGTTCAATCTCTACAAGAATGAGTGAATAACATAAATAATCTATAGAAAGCAGTAAAATCATGCAAGTTATAATTCCACCCAAAGTTTTCAAGAGTAAAGTAAAACACGAGCTTCATTGTGTGGAATTACAACTATCAAGTAAATTTAGGAAAAGTGACAAGTGGCTCGGCGAGTGAGCATTCTCTAACCTTACTTCTTTTTGTGTACAGATGTTAATTAAGTTATCATGCACGAATTTAAGTTTCACTTTAATTACAAGATTCATTCAAGTGCACACGTACTCATTTTTCCTCCGATTTGGTGGATGGGAGCCCTTACCACCCACGACACGGTGATTAATGGGTACATGAATTCCATTGACCGGAATTTCATTGGTTCACCAAACCTCTTGGTGAACGTCCGGGTTGATCCGAACATGGTGGGACTTATGCAAGGATAATCGTCAACCCATGCCTCCTCAGTTATCTCAATGTACAAGCCCCTGGGCCCCAAGAAGTGCAAGATTCTTGCCAAAACAGGATAAGATCAAGTATCGGGTTCATTTTGAAAATGTTTGAACATTTGAAATCCAAGTATATAATATATATATGTTTTTTGGCGAAAACATCACATAAGTTGGGTTGTAGGGTTTCATTATATATCCTAACAATTTCCTCACCTGCACCAAATACCAAAAGAATCCAAACGATACCCCGAACCCTACACAACCGGCTCCTCCTCTTGAAAAACCTCTGGAAAAAAAATAAGGTACAAGTGAGACTCGACTCAATATGAACCAAGTATGACGCACTGCAATGAGATAAATGTTCATGTCATTCTTAAGAGGTCAAATTACATCAAGAATTAATTTATATTACATCAAGAATTCATTTATGTGTTCAAGTTTTGCGTCCCGAAACAAGTATACGATCAAGAAGCATAGTCGAAAATTCAACATTCAAATAACTGTAACAACTCAGGTTTTGGGGCCTAGAAGAAATGAGATTAGAAGAACGTACTTACAACCTCAATTCATCATACAATGAATTTTATATGAAGTACGTGACTCTATGTTCCAATTTCTCTCAAATTCTTATTATGAGAACCATATCACTATTCACTCATCGAGCCTAAACCTTCACACATTCCTTTTGGAACTTTAAAAATTTCAATCTCACAAATTTTGGATTCGTATCCTAGCTTCTATCATCCTAAAATAACCTTTGAAATTTGTTTATCAAAAATTCCCTTTAGGTCCTTAAGTTACTATTCATCCTAGATCATGGAAATTTACCGAGACATATTTCCCTATCTAATGTTGGGTTCATATGAATCCTTACAAAATTTTATGAATTATGGTATCATTCCTGAACCCTAATTCCCATTAGAACTCCAGTAGTATCTAAAATCGGCTGTGAAATCCTAGTTTTCCCCTAACTTATGCATTTTCGAATTTTAGCATTTTTCCTATCCAATCTTATAGCCAAAACAATCCTTGAATTTTTCTATGAATTTTAAGACCTTTTTAAAGTCTTTGTTCAAACCCAAGCTCATTTTATAAAATTTTCCATATTTTCCCTATTTTCTTAAAAGTACTATTTTTGCCGTAAAAACTAACTTTCAAACCGTACGACGTTTACTATCCAATATTATACTTAAAAAGATCCTTAAATTATTTTATGACTGATGAACACCTTATCAGAAATTAAATCACAACCTAACTCTATTTTATAGATTTTCTCATATTTTCCAAAATTTCGAACCATTACTACTTAAAATGTAGACGTTTAAACGTTTATAATCATCGGAAAGCTCTTCCAATCCTCTTTCTTTTATAACTTTTCCCATTCTAAAATAAAACCTAGAGATTATATTACAATTTTCTTATTAATTTTACCCTATTTTAGATTTGTTTTAATTTAGGGTAATATTACATAATACATGTATACATAAGCTCATACATCACTTATATGCACCTAGCATAACACCTAAACCCCATAATTATAACCCTAGCTTACTCATCAGCCTTATTCATTACCTTAAATCTTAGAAATTGCAAGGTAAGCCCCTAAATCACACCTATAAATACCCTACCACATTTCATTTCCAAGAACACATCAA
>JBBMKE010097090.1:0-16938 GCA_037834125.1 Lippia alba | reverse complement strand
TATAAATAATGAATATTATGAATGTCCATTGATTGTGTAATCTTTTATTTATGGGATTGATATTCATGATTAAGGTATTGATTAGTCAACCTTTCCGTTTATCTTGTATTACGGTACTTATAAATTGAGGCTCATTGATCATTGTACATACACTCAATAATTAATAAAATCCCTCTCTTCTCTCCATATTCTCTTAGCATCCTGCTCTAGCTTTTAGTCAATAATTTTATAACATAAAAAAAGTTATGCTCTTAAGTAATTTAGGATATCATCTTTCAATTCTGGAAAACACATGTTCTATATTTGAGGGAGTGAGTCAACAATGCACGAAAACACATACATGATACAAGTCAGGAAATTAATTTCATGCACCGGGTGTAGACTCCGGTGAATACACCTACCCCTTTTTTATTTAAAAAAATTGAATAAAAAACAAAAAAAAAAATTCAAAAATAAAAAATATCTACTTTTTTACCATTGAAAAAAAGATGGGTGCATGCACTAGGGTCCACACCCGGTGCATGCAAGAATTTTCCATACAAGTCAACTTAACATTAATATGATGAAAGGGGTTTTTTATAAATTTTTTTATGTAAAAAATGTCGGATATGAGCGTATGAGACAACATACCACCGTAAGATAATATTTTTTTTAAAAGCGTTTGTCTATTAGATGAAGGGTTAAATTCTCTAACCTTTTATTCAACTTCAATAATACTTCTATTTCAGTAATATGTATTGTTACTGAAATTTTTATGTAAACAATGAAAAGATGAATATTTCAGAAGTAATGGTAATTAAAATAATATTCTTGTAAGATAATGTTTAAGAATTTGATAAATCTTGTTATCTTTCTAGCTAATAGAAGCACATATAGATTATGAGAGAATTTATATCTATTTTTATAAAGCATCATAATTAAGAAGTAATAATAGGACTGTTCTTTCCATTTTTTTTTAATTAGAGTATTATACACGTTTAGTCCTTTTTTTTTTCCAACAACACCCCAATTTTTGGATGGAAATTGGATTTTTGCCGGTAAGTCCATTTTGTAGAACGATTCTATATGTCTAATTCCAACCCAAAAAAAAAAAAGGATTTAAATTGAGACAAAAAACAATGTAATTTGCTCCTTTTGAGCAAAATATATTTAAACGTCAAAAATCAAATTTCCATCAAAAATTTAACAGGAGAACCAACATTGTAAAAAATTCAAAATAGTGAGACTAAATATGCCTAATTCTAAAAGCAATAAGACTTAAATTGAGAATGATTTTATCGTGTGGATCAAAAGTATAATTTGTTATACATATTGATCCGGATCAAATCTGGTCAATTCAAGTTGTCAAATTAGGTGACAGGTTTGGGTCGGTCGGTCGGTCGGTCAAGAATTTATAGACTGGGTTGTTTATCGACCTGAAAACATTAACACACGTGAGCTAAAGGCCAAAGAATAGGGATTGGAAATGTTGTCCAATTTTGACACTCCGACGATCAAGTTCATTATTGGATTCTTAGTGAGAGAAATAAATGCTATTGAATTGTATTCAATGCTTACCAACAACTGTTCATGGGAGGTGTATTCATAGCATTGGCTAATTAATATAGTAGTGCGTGTACCGTGATTATGCATTAATTGTGCTGTCGGCAATCAGCCGGTGGTCCGATGCTTGAGCTAGCTAATTGGAAGTCGAATGTACCTTCTTTCCCTTTTTGGCATAGTCGGTACATAAGGACATTAAATGCATCTTATTACGCTTGTCCTAGGGAATGAGAGGTTTACAAATGTCCCGATAAAGATGCTTTTATGATATTCGGGTGTCTAGTGTCGTATGGTATCTACCTCAGGCTCAATACCATCTGTCAGTACCCAAATAATCAAGTTCAGATCGCCTTCGGGTGTTCGGGTTGATGTTGTGTTACCTTGAGGTCGAGATCGAGGGATTCTTAAGCCTTGGTCAGGAGCAACTCAAGCGGTCAGGTCGAGGGATCGAACTGGAGCCATTTGCTTGCCACTTGTAGTCTAGAAGGCCATTCCATGGTTATCAAGGATAGGGAATTTTGCGGTGGTAATTTCATCAATCTGGTATAGGGTAGGGGAACCATCGTAACTGTTGGAATCGAAGGGCTCCATAATTATGGGGCACGTCTTTTGAGTGAATCGATTTGAAGAAGGCAATGATGGCGCCGTTTTGCATTTTGTGGAGTTACTTTTCCATCTCCTAGAAATATGTGGCCTCCTCCTCCCTCATATTCATGCTGTTCATCAAGAAGTTGAGCTGCGGCGATTTTTTTCTCTCATTTCTCGTGCTTTCGGTCGATTCGCCAGTTCAATCTTGATCTTTTTGACCAGGTAAATCAAAAATATTTTATTCCTCTTTTCATTCTTATCATAAATATGACACAAAGACTACTGGGTATAGAGGTCGAGGATGAGAGAGCTGAGGTCGGGGCTAACCTTTTGCCCCTTTTCCCCGAATGTGGGGCCGATGCTGGGGTTGTTCCCCCACTCCTAGATTAAAGCTTTGGATTGATCCTGGGGTCTTTTGATGAGGCTTGGGTCCTAGATAGAAGTGTAAACCACAGAGGGTAGGTCTAGACCTCAGCGCTTTGTTACCATTTGGTGGATGAGGTCGAAGTCGCAAAAGCTGAGGAAGTAGTGATGACTAGGGCCACCACTCGCCGCCGCCTCTCACACTCGCAGTCGCACCACTAGATCTTCTTCCATTTGCAGCACATCTCAAAACCGCTCGCCCCCCTGAGTTGATTCTTGAATTTTGGGATATAGGATCTGAAATTCCCTTTCACTTAAAAGTGAATTTGAAAGCTCCTCTTATTTTGTATGATTTTTTTACTTTTTCTGGAGGGTTATTGTGTTTAAATTTCATGATTTTCATGAAATTGAATGTTGATTGTGCATTTATGTTTATGTACTTATAAGTTTAAGATCTTGATGTTCAAATTTTTTTGGAATATTTGTTATGTTCTTTGATTTAAGCCCTAATTTCATCACTTTAGTCTGATTGTGTTTCACACTGGCTCGCGAGCCGATTTGATCCGAGCAAACTCGAACCAAAGCCCGAGCTAGATAAAATAAAGGCTCGTTGGATCACCAACTTGGTTCGAAACCCTAATATTTAGGGCAAGCCCAAGCCCAAACCCTAATAAATTATCAAGGCTCGGCTCGGTTCGGCTCATTGCCATCCCTAGCGGTGACGTCGCCCTCGAGGGAGAGGCCCAGGTTTATATACCGAACTTTGACCCATGTAGGTCAGAGGGCATCGAAAAATATCGATGCTGAACTCACCGAGGTGGCCAACTAGTTGTTGGGCATGCCCCAAGGGTTTGGAGTTTAACTCCCCGATGAAGGAGAGACTGTGGGGGGCCCGACAGTCCAACATTCTTTTGAGTTGTACTATGCGTCGATGCGACATGGCTTAGGATTCCTCTGCATCCGCCGACTTTCTTCGATCGATTCAACATATACCTTACCCCGTTGATGCCGAACTCAATCGCTTTGATGCATAGTGTGATCATAATAGTGATGTGTCTCGGGTTTGAGCTTCAGATCGAAGACTTCAGAGAGTTTTTTACCCTTAATAACTCAGTGAAATCCAGACTGGATACTATTACCTGCAGACCAAGGGGGGTCGATCGGAAGCTTGTCGACATCTCGACCTCATCAAACAACAAATAGTGGAAAGAGAAATTCTTTTTTATTGATTGCCCAATGTCATCTCCATTTCGAACTATTTGGACCACGGCTGAACACAAGAGGCTCCTACCCTTGGAGATCCTGATTGCATAACAACTCCAAACTTCTGGCCAATGTGGGGCCCTTCGATCCCATGTATCTGACTAGGACCGGACATCTGGTCGAGGAGGGTCTGATCATGGGAACGAAGTTACGAAATTTCAACTTTTGTATGCCTCTTTCTCCGCCCTGATCTCGCTCGATCGGGCCTGAGGCCTTATCTTTTTCCTTATTCCTTGTGAATTAGGTTTTCTATTTTCAATCCCTTATGTGCTTGTTAATCGATGTTGTTGTCTTGCAGGTTTACACATTCGAAGGATGAGTCTTGCAAGAAGAGTTTAAGGATTATATTCCAATACTAAGAATTTTTTATATCACTTTTACAAATCATTGGGTTTTGGATGAATATAGCTCTATATATGGATGAATATAGCTCCATATAATAATCACTTGCTTGCATCCCATTCACCCCATATCAATATCAATTTTCAATCTATTCGCACATCTTTTACATCAATCTCGCACAAATCCTCTCTCTAAAAGATGGTTTGCCGGAACACCCCTGGAATGGGACCACAACCTCCGTTCCTATGTTCCGGTATGGAACGTCTGGTGATCTGGAATGGTGTTTCTCCGCTATGAAACGTCGTTCCGTGGCATTATAACGGTCGGAACGGAACAAAAAGGAAAGAAATTGGAAAGACATACGGATAGATAAAAGACGACTTGTTTATGTGCCTTTTGTAGGCGATGAAGACGCCACATAGATAAAAACTAGGTTTTTCATTTAATTAAGACAACTTATTGGGCTAAAATATAAAACTCAGACTAATGGGTTACATTTTTATTTAATGGACTTACTTGTTGAATTAATACTTGTGCATGCAGTTTTTTGTTAGGGCGATTTACATCTGACTGCCCTGTTATTTGGGGTAATTACAACGTAGTCCATCTGGTTTAAGAAATTACAATATAGACCCTATAATAACATTTTAATTTGTGATCCTTAAGGGTGATTTACATCTGACTACCCCGCTATTTGAGGTAATTACAACGTAGTCCACCTGTTTTCGAAAATTACAAAATAGTCCCCATAATAACATTTTTATATGAGGTCCTCAACAGAAAGTACGAAAATACTTTAATGCCTCTGACGGTTTCCGTTGTTCTCATTTAAAAATGAAACAAAAATAAATAAAGAATGCAATTAACCAATGACTATTACAAAAAAATCCCTGACTATTAATTATTCTAACAAAACGACCCTTTCAATTTGTGCAATCAACAATACAGTCCTTGGGGGTATGAAATATATAGTAAAGGGTATTTTCGTAATCACGGCCCAAAATATTGACGGAACCCTAACGGAATGAGGGACTACAAACGGAACATAAATTATAGGGACTATATTGTAATTTCTTGAAATAGATAGATTTCGTTGTAATTACCCCAAATGCAGTTAGGGACTACTAACAGAACATAAACAATAGGGATTATATTGTAATTTCTTGAAACAGATGGACTACGTTGTAATTACCCCAAATAATAGGGTACTCAGATGTAAATCGCCCTATATTTTAATTTATAATATGCATTTTGTTATATCTATTTTAATACATGTTGCGTATTATATATTTTGTACACTTGTATTAATAATATATATTTTGTTATATATTATATATCATAAAATATGTATAATACATATACATATACATATATATATATATATATATATATATATAATATGTATTTACATGTATCATATATATGTGTGTGTATTATAAAATACAGTATACATATATTATTGTAATACATATATTATACAAAATATAAAATACACGTGTATTTATTATATATAATGCATATATATGTGTTTATATTGTAAAATATAGTATACGTGTACCATGCATGTGTATAATATATAACTTATAATATGCGCATATATTAAAATATATGTAACTATGTATATATTATATATATACACACGCATACTATATTTTATAATATAAACACGTATATGTGCATTATATATAATATTATATACGTGTATTTTATATTTTATATAATATATGTATTACAATAATATATGTGCATGTATATATATAATATCTACACGTATATTATGCATGCATATTATATATAATATGTAAATATATATTGTTAATACATATGTATAATATATAACTTATAATATGCGTATATATTAAAATACATGTAACTATGTATATATTATATATACACATATATTATACGCGTAAATACATATATTATATATATGTATTACACATATTTTATTATATATAATATATATTATATATTATCTATAATAAATATATAATATATGAAATTAACGGATGTGGACCAAAAAATAAAAAAATAAAAAAAATAACGGATGAACAGTGACTTCCGTCAAATAATTGACGGAAGTCCTCAAAAAACGAAAATTAAAATATTATCGGACTAAAAATACGACTTCGTCAAACCATGGTACCAAAAATCAAAAAGGCATATTAGTATGAGACTAAAAAAATAATTTGCTCAAAAATAAAAGAATAATCCTTTCTATACTTGAATTATAGTTTAAAAAAATAAAAATTATGTGAGAAGAATCCGATACAATACCGTACAATAAATAATATTTTAAAAAATGATCATTTAAGATTAAATCAAAAGGCAATTTTAGAATCATAAGTTGATCATAATTTATTTTGTATTATATACTTATTGGTTTTCACAAATTACATTTAATTAGGGTTTTAATGGAGATCTAATTCATTAAAAGCTCTATTAAAACTTAAACGTATATCCGTTTAGCTTGCAATCCACGCATGTCAATATCTAATTAGATTAGAATTTAAAAAAGAATCAAATTAATGAAAGATTAAAAAGAATAAATTGATAATTAGAAATTTGGACCAATTAGTAAAATTCAAATTTTTGGGAAAGATAAATTTAATATACTTGAATAGTTGTCAACATGAATTGATCCAAGTGGTTGAAAGATTAGTTCTCAAAGTCAAAGACTTGGGTTCAAATCCTCCTACCATTAATAAATATATATATATATATATTCTAAAATATTTATTGAAGGGGCAGTTTGAAATAATTCCCTATCAGTTTGGTATAATTTTAATATATATATTTTATTTAACTTAATATTTTTTGCCTCGGTTTTTTATTCTAAAATATTTATTAAAGAGGCAGTTTGAAATATTTTCTCATCAGTTTGGAATATTTTTACTTTACTTCTCATAGAATTATACAACATAATAAGATATAAATACGACATTAGAACGTTTTAGTACTATATTTTGTGAAAATTATACAACATATTTTGAGAGAGGTATTTTAAATACAACATTATGTGAAATCACAAGACATTTTGCCAAAATGGGGAATTAAATGAAAATATGATGTTCAACTGGGGATTTATCCCACATTATCGGTGAATGAATAAATTTTCGCTCCATACTAAACCATAATTTACTTTTGTATCATTACTTATAGATGTCCGTTAAGTTATTTTCAATATTTAGGACTTTGAGATCTAATTTTTAAGCTTAGCCCTTCGATTGATAGTTCTAAAGTGAAAGCGGGTTTCGTTTATTAAGGACGACGTAATAAGTATTATTTATTTCAAAGGAACACTATCTACTATCTAGGAATGTGTTCGCAAACAACTAGAGCTCGGATTGATTTGTAACACATCAATATTGAATTGATAAGTGATTAGAAAGAATAATATATATGATTATAATCGAAAATTTAAAAATCAAAATAGGACCAATTATTACTTAAAAATTTAGAAGAATTAAGAAAACTTCAAGTTCAAAACTTAATCTATTGTTTCAAGTTTTTTAACCGGGGGCAATTAAATAACCCATATTAAATAATTTTCTTCAATCGTTTCAACTTTCACGATTGAACCCTATGGTCTATGGTTAACAATCAGATGCCACCGTCGGATTTGGCAGGGGTTCCATCCACTCTGGTGGTACTAACCCATCAAATGTCCATGCATTGGTGGTACCACGTCGATCATATGTAACAACTTTGGGAAACCTAGAAAACACTAATAGAAAGGCAACAAACTCTACCTCAACGCGTTCAAGGTTTTTGTGTTCAACAAGAACAAGGTTGGTAATACGATACGATTACGACATAATTAATATCAGCTACATGTACGGACGAGGAAATAGAGGAACTTTCGGCTCTTTTCAAACATGCTCTTGTTGGAAAATTTTCAGATGGGTGTTCAACCATGACAAGATTACATGACCTTTTCATGGGACTAGAATTGAAGGGGAGCTCGAACTGTTGAATGTTAAGAGATTAAATTGTAAAGAAGATTACCGCATTAATGTTGATGAAATGCATGAAATTTTCCTTGTTTAAATATGTTTGAATTTAAATTGTGTTGATGACATGTCGTATTTTGCATCAAATAGGTGCTTTGGTGCTTTAATTATGTGCCACAATCATATACTAACCCTTATGCATCAATATTTGAGGTGAGTTGTTTTTCGTAGGCTGTTACCACGTCGTCAAAGCTATAGCAATAAGTTTTCTCTCCTAAATTGTTGATTGGTTATGAAAACCATCAAGATTTAATGGGAGCTACGATCTTTCAAAACTTTCCGTAAAAGCTGGTTATCTTTGCTTATCGAAGATCGTGATAGAAGATCCCGATGCAGGGGGGAAAGGTCAGGCTCAGGATCGGATCCAGGATAGAGGAGTTAATAGGTTCTCATTTGTGGTATACGGAAGAGGGAGTCGCCTAATCATGTGAACTTACAAAGGGTCAAGCAATCACTGTGAATCATTAAAGGGGTAAAGAGCAAAGTTATTAATGAGTAAAAGTATGAAAACTACATAAAATAGACATTACTTCCATGTGGAGAACTAAATTGAACTTTATAAAAAAGACTACACTTTCATACTCCTCTTTTAAGATCCATTGCGTATGAGTGTCTACCTTCTGTCTCTTTTAAAAATTTGAGTTTTACGGTAACTTCGATTATGAAGAAAATCGATTCGTAGGTAGTCTTAGAGAGAATAAAAGAGAGAAGATAATTTATTACTCTTTTTTGATCTCTCAGAGTTTCCCCCCACCCAATTGAGTGAAGGACTAACATCCCGGAATAGCTGAAGGCGCTTATTGATAATACATATATATATATTATAATTATTATATGATATTATAATTATCTGAAGTAATTATATATTATAATTATTAAATTATAATAAATAAACAAACAATATAAAAAAATAATACATCAAATTAAATTACATTTAAAAAATAAAATTTATATAAAAAAATTAAAGTGAGACCAGAAAAAAAAAGTAAATGATTTTATTTGATAGTAAAAAAAAATTTACATCTGATTTCTTGTTGTCATTAATATTTAAATAATCTAATTAAAAAACTGAATAAAAGATCATTCTGTGCTGTTTCAAATCAATTTATTAATGTTTCTCTTTTTTTATTTTACATATTACGTTGCACAATGTCGTGAATTTTTTTTTTCCATCGCAGCGGCAATAGTATAACCTAACTTTTAAAATTAATTTACATTTCTAGGTCCATTGCCTTCCGATTTAATTTTTTGCCCTTATATAATAATTTACTCTTGAAATCGAACGAAATTACTCATTAGTGTACATTAAATTATTTTTATAAATCTCACTTAATTAAATTCTAGACGTACAAGAATTAAAGTTCTCTTCAATTCAAACTTCCTTAAAAAGATCTTTTTAATTAGATAGGGTTCGAACTGTTTGTGTTTTAGAGAATTAATTAAAACCCATCCTTTATAAAAAATAATGGGAACTTACTTTACCAGATGACTTCTAATTATTTACCAGTACAGTATGCGTAGTTTTCTTCTTGGTACAGTTGCCACAAGTAATCACTAACCTCATGTTATTCCAGTTGTTTTATTTATTTAAATTGAGTTATATGCCTTAAAGACCCCGTTTTATGAAAAAAAAAATTAAGATAAGTCCCCTATTATAAAAAATTATATAAAAATCCATTATTCTAAAACTATTTTACAAAGTCCTTGAACTGATTTCATTATATTTAAAACTTGATATTCCTATTATATTTACTCTTATTATTAAATTCTTTTTTTTTCCAGTTATTTGCATTGCATCTAAACCTAAATAAAAATTATCTTATAGAACCATACATTAATATACTTTTGCTCACCTTCCCAATCCCATTTCTTCTAATTTAAAATATGAATTTTCTTTTTTACCCTATTCAATTGTATATTAGTAACTCTCTCACTCATTGTGTGGACAAATTTAAAATTTATAATTATTTAAATATATTAAATTGAATATTATATTAATATATATTTTATAATTATGTTCAATATAATTACTAAATTACGATAAGATTCCTATTATAGAAAGCAAAGAAAGCGGATGAAAAAAATAAAGCAAAAGAAAAAAACCAGAGAATAAAAAAAAAAGACATTCTTGTTGAATTCTCTTGTCTAATATAATAGTATCAATATAAAAAAAATTACATTTATTACTTCTAACTTTAGTCTAATTACAAATTACTCTTTCAAATTTTATTAATTGCAAAAAATCTCAGACATTTCATTTCTATAGCAGAACTAATGGTAGGTTAAGTTTTTTGTCCAACATTTTCGTTAAAAATTAGAATTTCATTAATTTTAGGCCAAATAATTTTGAGGCAATTATTAAAGAGGACCAAATATGTTAAAAAATTTTCCTAAACCCCCTAGTTTGAAAAATATATGTTTGAGGTCACCAATACACATCATATTTTTACTAAACCCTCTAATCACTTAAAAAGACTGTTATGCCCATACTGTTTTCCTATTGCTACTCCAATTTTGCTTCGTCCAAATCTTTGCTTTATCTACTCTCATCTGCCATCACCGGAGTCTTCTTCTTCACTTTTCTTTGCGCGATTGGTGCCCTAATTTTTTTTCTGACGACGGAGAGTAGGATTGTAAAGCACAACAACAACAATGTATAAAACCTTTTGCAGTACAAAATTCATTCTCAAAAACTTTTGGGAGAAAAAGACACTAAGATTTGGGCTTGCAACTAAAAGAAAGAAAATGATGCTTTTTTACCTCTTAATATTCAAGAAAATGCAGGTGCAAATGAGCGAATTAAATCTCCTCCACCGCCCAACCTAGCTACGGCAATGCCGCCACCATCGTGTATTTTCGTTTATTCTTTGCTGTACTTTTTCCCTAATTTTGTTGTTTGGAATGGACGGATGAAATTAGATCGAGGATAAAAAGAACCCATTGAGGTTTGAGAAATTACAAACTCTCCACTGACCCATTATCTCCTCCATTATATTTACTATTTTGTCCCTAATATGTTGAAACTCATGGGGGTATATGTAATAAAGAACCAAAAGTAGAGAGGTTAATGCAAGGAATGAAATTGTTAAGGGGTTTAATATAAGTACTTGAGTTTTATGTCTACCTAATATTTTTTTCAATGAATGCTACTTAATGATATTTTAATATTTTCATGATAGAGTAATTTCATAACTACAGTTTAGAGATGCCTAATATTTTTCTATAGATATTGACCATGCATGTTCAACTTTTGAAATCATTATCTAAATGACTGTGACGAATATTTATGTAAATTTACTAATGTATTTATTGATATTGGAGAGTTCGTAATTTCTCAAACCTCAGGAGATAATCTGTAATATCGTCAAACCTTAGTGGGTTGTTCGTAATTATCACCTTTTTTTATGTATGTAAACAAGTGGTATTACATTTATACAGACATTTTCATATTTTTATTTTATGTATGCAAACAAGTGGTATTGCATTTAGACATACATTGTCATATATTTTACTTTATGTATGTAAACATTGGATTACATATAGTCAAGTGGGATTGCATTCAAACAGAATGATCTCATTTCATGATAACACATTAAGTAGTGTTGTTTCAAATTGTTAGTTTTAGTGTAATTTACTTAATGATCCTAATTTTTTATATATCCTATTCTACAGATGTCTACCAATCACGGATGATAAATTAGAAAATATTGAAACTAAAAGAAAGCTAGGGAATGGAAAGTTTGTTGTAGCGTATGCAGGCAGCTTCAAAGGACAAACAATGACAGTTGAAAAATACACCGAAGAAGCAAAACGAATACTAGTATTATATGCTACATTTATAAGTAAATTGTTTTCAATGATAATTATTATTTAATTTCTGTAAATGTATATATATTTTTTAACAGGTTGAAAGAAACACATACAACAATTGTGATCATTCTTACATCACAAGGATGTTACGATTCAATGATGATAAGAGAACATTAGTACTCGAATGTGCAACAACGAACCTAGAAATGAGAATGAAAGGTAAGAAAACAAAGGTACTAATTGTGTATAGTCCTGTTGATAGAAGTATACTACATAAATACACTTGAATATCCATATTTCAGATCTTTTGCTATACTTAAATGCATCATTTTCTCAAAATCGTTATTCATCCAATAACAACCTTAAGTATTTAAAATTGTGTAACTTGAGATTAACTTTAGCTACCAATAATATATCAGTTTCTACGATTTGAAGAGGGTTGTCGTGAGTTGTTCTTATATGTTTGTATGATTTTGTCTAGTAGATTCCTCATTCTTTTTGTATTAATCGAATATGAGCAACTTAAGCATTAATGATATGATTTTGTTGAATTCGAATAGAGTTCATTTGCTACTAACCTAAGGATTGATCCACTTGTAGCATAAGATGTTTGTATATATTAAAATTTTCAGTAGTTTTTTTGTAAACCAAATTTTTGGACATTGAAAGGAATTCTTTTTGGTTATAAACCACTTGTAAATCTCAATTACTAATCTATGGTAGAGTTGACCTTCTTTTCTACAGTGAAAATCATGCAATCCATTAGTGCTAGAATAATATGCTAGCTTATATAGCTCATACTAATCAATTCAATTGTTGTTGACAGGTGGAAGATAGTGAAAAGCAAGAAGGCAAAATATAAAGAAAAAGAACGGTCATGCAAGGCCAGATGAGTGGGAGTCGATCTTGGGTAAATTATACAATCCTACCTAATATAATATTATGAGTTTTTATCTATTACAAATCTAATTCCCACCAACCTAAGTTTATATTTAGTCTCAAAATTTACATAAAGGTCAAAGGTACATTTAAATGCATAAGTATCTTTAGATGAGTTATAACACGGATTGATTCACTTGTATCATAAGATGTTTGTGCATATTAAACAAATCGCCAAATCTCCAATAGTTTTCTTGTAAACCAAATGTTTGGATACTGAAAGTGGCTTTTTTTTTGTGTGATTAACCACTAGTAAATCCCAACTTGTTAGGAAAAATTTGGAAGGGTAAGTCCAACTCCGGGGCCAGTACCAATCTCCAATGACAAATTAGAAAATATCGAAACTAAAATAAAGTTAGGGGATGGAAGGTTTGCTGAGGTGTATGCAGGGAGCTTCAGAGGACAACCAGTGGCAATTAAAAAATACACCGAAGACGCAACACAAATACAATATATTGTAAGTATTATATGCTACCTTCACAAGTAAACACTTATTTTCAATAAGTTATGAACCATATCATATATAAACTGTCGCACTATTGGGCTATGCATTTATAAGCATATTGTTCACTTTATAATTATGGTTTGATGTCCAAAACTTACTTTGTTATTAAGTTTCTGTAACATCTTATATTTACTTAAATGAAAAATGTTAATTATGAAATCTATTTTTTTTTCATTAACAATTTGTCTTTCATCAAATAAGTGTTTAACTAATGAAAAAGTCAATTTAGCCGTGAGTTAATATTGGAAGTGTAAAATCTATTTTTTTCATTAACAATTTGTCTTTCATCAAATAAGTGTCTAACTAATGAAAAAGTCAATTTAGCCGTGAGTTAATATTGGAAGTGTGAAATCTATTTTTTTCATTAACAATTTGTCTTTCATCAAACAAGTGTGTGACTAATGAAGAAGTCAACTCTGCCATGGGTTATTGGCTCTAATGCACCGACACTTCTAAAAATATCATTTTGCCGTGTCGTGTCGGACACCGTGTCGGACACTCCTCACGTGGGAAATTCAAAAAAAAATCTGTGTCACCGTATCCGTGTCGTGTCGTGTCCGTGTCGCCGTGTCCGTATCCATGCATCATAGGTTATTGGGAATGCAAATCTAGGATTATTTTTTCTTATCCTCAAAAAGTTGGTGGAAGCGAGAAATGTTCAATTCAAATCTTCAATTCTAAACGTTGCCCAACGATAATGATGTGCCTTTATATATATTGGGAAAGACTGTTCACAAAAGACATTCAAACTCTTTAATTAGTTGTCATACATCTCATAGTGTTTTTAAGCTTGTCAGATTGCTTGAGTCCTGAAACATTTGGTTCCACAGTCATTTGTGTTGTATGGTTAATCAGATTGTTTCCACTTGTTTGTCTCTTGTACTCATATATGTTTATAAACTCTTTTTTAAAATCCTAAGCTTAACAAACTTAAGTAGTGGACTAACTTATCCAACTTGTGCTTTTCACAGTTGTGGTAAGTCAACCACTATAATTCCTTAGTGTTTCTCTCGCTCATACTTATTCTATTCTAGATTGGTACGAATTTCACTCTTGTTCCAGTTTTGGTATCTTTATTATTTGAGTTTGGAGGATCAAACAAGTGGTACCAAAGTCTTGTGCTCATAATATTTGGTTTACAAACTAGAAGCAACAGTTCTATGGATGTACAAAATAAAATATACTTTGAATAGGTTTCTCATACTCGCCCCCCACTTCTCGGTGGCTCAAACTTTGCTACTTAGAAGAATCGCAATGAATATTATTTTATCTCCATTGATTACGATTTGTGGGAGATTGTCATAGATAGGGCCAAGGTTCCTACCAAGAAAGAAAATGAAGTTGTTGTTCCAAAGGAAAAAAGAGAATTCACTGCAAAAGATAAAAAGTTGTTGTCCATGAATTCAAAGACAAAATATATCCTCTCATATTCTTTGTCAATAGGAGAATACAATCATGTAAGCATGTGTACTACCACAAAAGATATGTGGGAAATGCTACAAGTTACTCATGAAGGATCAATTCAGGTTTGACAAGAAAGAATAGCCCTTCTTACTCACCAATATGAAATGTTTGTCACGAAACGAGATGAAACCATTAGGTAAATGTACACCAACTTTATGGATATTGTCAACAAAATATTTCCTCTAGGAAATGTTATCTCCGACGAGGACCAAGTGAGAAAGATACTCAGATTACTTACTAAGAATGGATGACAAGGGTCACAATTATTCATGAAGCTAAAGATCTAACCAAGATGACTTTGGCTCAACTTATTGGTTCCCTCACAACACATGAACCTATCCTAATACCAAAAGAATATTTTTGAAGAAAAAGAAAGATATTGCTCTTAATGTTGACTTGGATGTTGCAGCGATGATGAAGAAAAGCTAGCGAGGAAAGTCGATGAAGAAGTTGCCCTGATAACAAGAAGACTAAGACACCTCACTGCTGTTAAAAATAGATCTCGTAGGAACAAACTTGGTAAGAAATTTGGTAGTAGTTCTTTTAAAAATAACATTATCTATTATCATTGTTGGGAACCAGGACATGAACATCCCTGTTGTCCAAAGCTCAAAGAGAACTTTAGGAAGGATAAGAAAAGCACCTCCTTCAAGAAAACCTAGCATGACTCAGATTCGGAAGTTTTCATAAATGGAGAAGATTGTATTAGACTCATTGCAAACGACCAGGTAAGCTCTGGAACCAACTCTTCCATGCATATCAAGTTCTTTTGATTTTAAAGTTGAAGATTATAACAATAACTTTCTAGCCTAATATAGAGAAAATCTTAAAATGAAGTGCTAGAAATAAACTTCTTAAAGATTTCATTCTAAAGATTCTTAGAGAAAAACAAGATTTTGAAAAACGGTATAATGAAATTTTTGACACTTTAAAACAAGAAAAGATTGTTCTTGAAACAGAAAATGATTGCCTTGTCCAAGAAAATTCCAATTTACATTATTATGTCAATAGACTTAAACTTGAGTTATCACGAATTTTAGCTTTTGAAGAAAATGTTATAAATGTGGAAAAACTAGACATATTGCAGATAAATGTTAGTCAAGAAAAAAAAATAGATTTCTATTCCAATAATTAACAATGAAGGAACCTCAGAAACATGAGTACCTAGAACTAAATTGGATTTTGCAAGCGCCAAATAGTTCAGTCAAAAATGTCAAATGGATACTCATCAAGTGGATCATCTCATCATATGATGTGACAGATCATGCTTTAAGAAGCCGGTTGCTCATTCCCTTATTGCTAATTGACAGGGGAAGTTTGTAATCCAATTATGGTATTAAACAGGGGGAGTTTCCACTCAAACATCACAAGGAAGTTCATGCTAAAATGATATGATGGGGGTGAAATTCAACATATAGTTGCATGGTGTGATACTATCCTTTCTTCTTGCAGGTTATTTACCCTTTCATGACTTAGAATCTCATTTATAGAAAGATCTTGAGAGGCAAACTTAGATGTCCTCCTTAGTTCCTTCTAAGTTAAAGAGGCTACTTTCAAGAATTCTTGATCCTCAATGGTGGGGAATATGGAGTGTTCTTGGTTTCAAAAAGGGTTTGATTTGAATCTTGCTACTAATGTAGAGGACGTGAGGAGTGCCCCCAATATATATGGATGTTGTCTAGGAGTCAGTTGATTCATTTGATGATGTTAATGTCACTTAAACAAAGTTGGCGGGGTCAACTACTCTTAATGTGTTTGATATCATATCACTCACCACAGGACTAGATTTGTCCGTTTTGTTTGTCACAATGAGGTACTTCGGTTTTACATCCATGGAGTCAAGTTCTTCGATCATCTCAAAGCTTGCGGAGGTTGCTCGTGTTGACTTGAGTAATTTAGGAAAGGATTCTTATTCCTGATCTCACGTGATTTCCCCCCTTTGATGTAGGATCTTGGTGCTTTATATTAGCACGTCCTTGTAATCCTGCATACAATTGAGAGATAAAGATTTTTTGCTATCCGAACTAGGGCTCTTTTTGCATTTCACCATCCGAACTATTTTTTGCCCGAAACCGCCATCTAAACTATTAAATTCTGACAAACCACCAT
>JBBMKE010096880.1:0-16943 GCA_037834125.1 Lippia alba | reverse complement strand
TGTTCACATAAGAATGCAATGCATGAAGTTTTGAAAACTCGGATCATGGTCTATAAACGCCCTTACCAATGCCCATAACTTACCAATTTCTGCAAGACCCCAATACAGGCTGTTATAATCACTCCTCCTTAATGAGAATCTGTCCTCAGATTCTTCTGCTGTCAATGCAAACAACTCAGGGTGATATTTCCTCATTTTCTCTTATGTTTCCCATGTTGGCTCTTCATTCCATTTCCTTTCCATAAAACCTTAACCAAAGGAATCTTCCTATTCCTTAACTCCTGAAACTTTCTGTCTAGAATCTTTGCAGGTTTCAACACATAAGTCAGATTTGGCTCAAGCGGCATTTCCTCTACCGGAACTATCTCTGACTCATCAGTAAAGAACTGTCGAAGCTTTGACATGTGAAAAACGTTGTGAATACCCGTAAGATTTGTTGGTAAATCCAATTTATAGGCAGTTTCCCCAACTCTTTCCAATATCTCAAACGGTCCCACATATCTCGGGTTTAACTTCCCATCTTTTCCAATACGAGTAAACCTTTTTCTTGGTGATGCTTTCAGAAATACTTTCTCACCCACTTCAAATTCCAAATCTTTTTTGAGGCGATCATCATATTTTTTTTGCCTGTCCTGTGCAACTTTCATGTTTTGCTGAATGATTTGTATCTTCTCAGTGGCTTCTCTAATCCACTTAGCTGAGTTTACCCTTATCGGTCCACCCTCGGTACATCGGGCTTCATCCAAATCCCAATACAATGGAGATATGCACTTTTTCCCGTAAAGAACTTCATACGATGCTGCTTTGATTGAAGCCTGATTGCTGTTATTATGTGCAAACTCCACGAAAGGTAAGAAATATTTCCAATTCTCTTGAAAATCCAATGCGCAAGCCCTTAGCATATCCTCTAAGAATTTGATCATCTTTTCTGATTGACCATTTGTCTGAGGGTGCGCTGCAGTACTAAAGTTCAACTTTGTTCCCATTAAGGTCTGAATCTCTTTCCACAGTTGCGAAGTAAACTTTGGATCTCTGTTAGAAACAATGTTGTTCGGAGCTCCATGCAATCTCTTGCACATACAACTTTGCCAATGAACTGACTTTATCCGTAGTCTTGACCGGCAAAAAGTGTGTTGATTTACTGAGTCGATCAATAATCACCCATATGCTATCTTGTCCTCCTTTCACTTTAGGTAATCCAGTGACAAAATATATCGTGATCTACTCCCACTTCTTAGTAGGAATTGGCAATGGCTGTAACTTTCCACTCGATTTCTAGTGCTCAGCTTTCACTCGCTGACAAGTTATGCTATTCTTGACATAGTTCGCTATGTCTCGCTTCATACCGTTCCACCAGAAATGTGATTTGACATCATAATACATCTTAGTTCTTCCTGGATGTACCGGATTCTTATGCGCTTCATCGAGTATCTCTTTTCTCAACTTGGTACGCATATCCGACCTTTGTATATCAAAATTCCATGCTCATCTGTCTTGAATTTTGTCTCATCATCCTTCTTCTTTTAGTTGAGACACTTTTGGATCCAAACATCCTTCTTCTGAGCTTCTAACACTTTCTCTTTCAGAGGTGATACCATTACTATGTTAGCAATCCTTGCGTCATGTATCACTTGTACTACATCTTTCTGATCCTCTTCTCCTTGCTTAACAGAAATCCGCGCTAACGAAGTCTTCCTGCTCAAAGCATCTACTACCATATTTGCCTTTCCTGGATGGTATTGTATAACACAATCATAGTCTTCCAGTATCTCCATCCATCTCCTCTATCGCATATTCCGCTCCTTCTGAGTGAATAGGTAACGTAAGCTCTTGTGATCCGTAAAGATTTTGAATGAAACTCCATACAAATAATGCCTCCATTTCGCAAGAGCAAAAATTACTGCTGCTAGCTCCAAATCATGCGTCGAGTAGTTCATCTCATGAGGTTTGAGTTTCCTTGACGCGTATGCAATCACTTTCCCATCTACATAAGAACACTCCCCAGTCCTTCTTTCGATGCGTCAGTATACACTGTATATCTTTCTTTTCCTTCTGGTAGAGCTAAAACTGGTGTTGTTGTCAATCTCTTCTTCAACTCCAAAAAGCTCTGTTCACACTTGTCTGTCCATTCGAACTTTCCTTCCTTCTTGGTTAGCTTCGTGAGTGGTGTTGCTATCTTTGTAAAATCCTTCGCAAATCTTCTGTAATATCCGGCTAATCCCAAAAAAGCTTCTCACTTTTGAGGGGTCATTGGTGGTCTCCAATCCTTAACAGATTCGATCTTTGATGGATCAATTTCAACTCCTGATCCTGAGATAATGTGTCCAAGAAAAGTAACTTTCTCTAGCTAGAATTCACATTTGCTGAACTTTGCGTAGCTTGTGAGCCAGCAAAGTGCGCAACACAATGCGAAGATATTTAGCATGCTCTTCTGGTGTCTTGGAAAACACTAGAATGTCATCAATTAATATCACCACAAACTTGTCCAGGAATGGCTTGAATATCCGGTGCATCATATCCATGAATGATGCTGGTGTATTCGTCAAACCAAATGGCATTACTACGAACTCGTAATGGCCATATTGACTGTCGAATGCAGTTTTCAGAATATCTGCTTCCTTGATCTTCAGCTGATAGTATCCTTGTCTTAAATCCAACTTAGAATATACCCTTGCTCGTTGAAGAATGTCAAATAGCTCTTCGATGTGAGGAAGAGGGTACTTATTCTTGATTATCATTATGTTGAGCTCTTTGTAATCGATACACAAGCGTAACAATCCATCTTTCTTCTTGATGAAAAGCACAGGCGCTCCCCAAGGCGATATGCTCGGTATAATATATTCTGATTCGATTAATTCATTCAACTATTTGCCAGAGCCATCCTGTATGGTGTTTTGGAAAATGGCTCAGCTCCTGGTATCGTCTCTATCGTAAACTCTAGCTCACGATCAGGTGGTAGTGAGTTCAAGTGCTCAGGAAACACTTCTATGAATTCATTAACCACCTCAACTTCTTCAATTCTGAGTTGATCTTTCGGCCTGTTCAGAATATATGCGACGAATCCTGATGTTCCTTTCTTAATCAGCTTCCTTGCTTCCATTGATGAAACCATCGATAACTTATCCATACTCTTTTTTGATGTCCAACTTTCATCTTCTCCTAAGATGACCTCTTTCTTATAACAATCCAACTTAGAACGATACTTAAACATCCAGTTCATTCCCAGTATGACATCGTACTTAGTCATCAGCAACACGATCAAATCCGACGAATAACAATGATTACCAATATGAATCCGGCAGCGTTTATATACTTGATCCGTAACTAGGCAAGTCCCCAAATGAGAACTTACTTGAAGTTTACATGGCAATAATTCAAGTGGAAATTGTAAATGTGCACATAAGGTAGATGCAATGAATGAATGTGGTGCACCAGGGTCATATAAGACCTTAACTGGCGTGTTAAAAATGTGCACAATACCTTCCACCACTGTTGTAGGGTCAACCTCCTCATTGCCATCCAATGCATTGGCCCTGCCTTTAACCACGGGTTTGCTAGTCGTCCCCACCACCGCCTTACCTATATTCTGCACCCCATATTTCCTTGTCTTTAATGGGCAATTCTCAACCATATGATCAGAAGCTCCATACCATATGCACTGTCCTGCCTTCTTTCTGCAATTACCCTCAATATATCCTTTGCGACCACAGTGATCACAAACAATTTCCTCTTGAGCATTCTGAGGTGCTCTGAACTGATGTGGTGTCTTTGGCTGTTGCGGTGCTTTCTGTTGATATGGAACATGCTGCTGTTGAGGGTTCTTCTGTTGTTGAGCCATCATCGGTTTCTTTCCGATTCCTTGAGTAGATGGTCCAGAAGGCCTCTTGTTTCCTTGAAATGGCTTCGGATTAGAAGGTCCTTGACGATTAACAGTTATTCTGATATCCTTGTGAGCTGCTTCCGTTTTTAAAGCTTTATCCACTGCTCTAGTATAGGTTTCCACATCCAATGAAGCTAACGCCCAGCCTAAATTAGGTTTCAGTCCATCGATGAATCTCTTAATCTTGCGGCGTTCGTCATTCAAGATGTGAGGTACGTATTTGATCAATCCTGATAAATTTCGCTTTATACTCCATTACATTCATACTCCCTTGAACTAGACTCATGAACTCAGCTTCTCTTTCGTCGCAAGTAACTTGAGGGGTATACTTCTGTTGAAACTCTCTAACGAACTCAGCCCAGCTACTGTTGACGTTATTCTCAGCCCACATATGCTGCGTATGCTTCCACCAATTAAATGCAGCTCCTTCCATCAAAAATGATGCAAACTGAACACATTCGCGATCCTCTAGGTTGATATCCATAGCTTCGAATATCTTCTCCAAGCTAGTAATCCAGTTTTCAGCTTTCAAGTCGTTGGGTTCGCCATAGAACTTAGATGGATTCATTCTAAGAAACTTCTCTATGGTTTTCTCATTAGTAGGATTATCTCTGTTTCCATTAACCCTCAGAAATTCCTGTAACACTTCTGCCAATTCTGGAACTCCATTCCTTCTCGGTGGTGATGGTGTCTAACGTCTTGGTGGCATGTTATCCTTATGGGGTGGCGGTGGTGGTACACGAATAATTGCATGGTAATCTTCTTCTAGGTAGCATGATGTCGCTGAATTTACAAGAATCCAGCAATATATAATGCATGCCAATATGAATAATTCACATACTTGATAACGCACAGATGTTACATTTGCACATATAAGCACAATCATACAACAAATATCTCAATCAATCAAGATATCAGCAATAATGAGTCATTCAAGACACAATCAACAACCATTCACAACAGGAACAGTTATAAGCCAGTAATCTAATGAGATACGATAACATATGAGGTAATCCAATGACAGATAATGAGAATAAATTAAATGGCATGATCATAATAACGGCCCTAATGGTATCTTAAAATAACTCTAAGACTCCAGTAAAGACAGTTAAAGATAGCAGTAAACAGTTAAATAGGATATAATAGTGCATCAGTGTCATATTTAATGTATGGTTTTGGTAAAATTTTACAACAGGCTACATATTAAGTCCAAATTCAGAATGGGAAGGACCTGATTATAATCAAGTTGCTCCCATACATACCTTACCATCCGACCAAACTAGCAAAATACCTATAGTGGTACCATATCATCTGAAGCCGTCATTTGTGGTACCAAAATTCGGGGATCTTCTACTGTTACTATACATCCCCTCAGCCAAAAGTCCAACCCATACTGCCGTCATCCATTGATATATATGCATCCATACTATGTACAGAAAACCATCCTCCATCAATTAATATCCTCTAAAGCCATCATAGCTCTCATCCAAAAAGTTATGAATAGAGTCATCCGATACAGCAACAACCCTAGCCTGACCCTGTCCTGCCGCCACACTGCCATCACCGCCATCCTCAGATACACTCCCATCAGTCTGATCCTCCATCGGCTCCTCCTCATGACTATCCTCCTAGACTACAGCCTCCCCGGCTGCCTGCTCATCAGTGAGGTGATAAGTGTCGTATATGCGAGTCCTGACATGGTCACGGTAGTGTTGGTGGCACTCCATGGAGTTATCGCGCTCAAGTGTCATGTTTGGAGATCAGCATCTAGCTCAGCTATGCGTGCAGCCCTCTAGTCAGCCAGAGTAGTCATAGCAGCTGCCTGCTCTCGGCGACATCTCTGTCAATTAGATGTTGTAGGAACTCATCCTGACGGCGCATAGCCTCCATCCTGATCTTTCTAGTCCTCTGGAACTCCTAAAAGTACCCGTCTCTCTCTGACTTTAGCATGTGAACCAACCTGTTTGGATATGAAAATCCAGGCCTGCTATTGTTCCTCACATGATGCCAGGTGTAGAAACGAGTGCCTCCACGGCATGATACAGCTACAGTGTGTGGTGCCTCATACTGCTCTAGATAGGCCTTATCAATCTGCTGTTGCTGATCAAGGTTATTGTGCGGCTGAAGTGCCATAGCTAAACAAAAGATACCACAGGTATGAAATCCAGATGACAGAATCATATATCCCCAAATATTCGTCCAATGATGCATGTGAGAATGATCCTGATGCAATGCATGAACAATCATTGATGCAGTATGAATCCATGATGCAACATGAGAGCAATCTAGGTTAAGTCTCTTCTTACTCAACCCGATGCTCTGATATAAACTCCGGCGGTAACGCCCCACTTGTATATATATATATATATATAGATGGATGAATGAATGAAGCAGAACTTCCCAACCCCGCACCGATATACTCATCGAATAATAATGTCAGCCATCACTCAATGAATACACTGGCGAATGATTAATGAAGATTATGATGAATGATTAATGAGTATGCATCGAAAATTAGTGAAATTAAAAACTTTAAAATCCATGCGTGGTGATAAGTAATGAACACATATGAACAAGTACCAGTCACGTGAAGTAAAAGAGACAAGCACAAAATAAATGTAAATATTGGACTAAATCACGGGAGCATATTATGAATATTGTAGTAGTGTATCAAGTTATAGAATAGAAATATAAATTCGTGCAGCCATATATCAAATAGCAGGACACAAAATAGGTTAATAACATAAAAGTCCTGACTTGTACAAAATAGACAATCTAGAGCTTCAAGATACCTCTAGAGTGCGGCTACAAGACCTGAAACCATGAAGCCAATAAAAATAGGTAGAGGTATTAGTAAAAGTGACTAAGTGAAGTGATACTTTGAAATGAAATACTTGAGAAATGAAATTATAAATAAACGATACGGATAAGGATATGGATTATCTTGAAATATCTTGAAAGAATAAATGAAAGAATGATAAAGTTTAAGAAAACATTTGAATGCAAATGATGATGTCACAATCGCACACATATGCAATGTTTTGGTTCATATGATCTTTAATAAATTGGGATAGAGATAAGGGATAACTTTGAAAGATATGAACTAGTGATTTGAAAATGAGTTATGCCTGCAAGCTCGGCATCTTGCCCTTACTCCTTGAAAACCAATGATAAAGTAGTGTATCGGGCCAGGATCAATAATAACTTTGCACATAGTAAAGCATCGGACTAAGGTCAACAATACTCCACCAACACATGCAAACATGCACCACCCTTCTCCGGTGTCACTTCGGTAGCTAGCCCTTGGCGACGAATAACAATACAATGGGAAAAGATTTGCAGTCCTTTCCCGACCATAGTCCTGACTTAACTAAACCTCCTGCTTAAAGTCGGTGTCAACAGTCTAAGTATGACGGCCGGTATCAATGATGTCGTTGGCGCTCACCTCCCGAACATCATATCCACACATAACCGTCTGGCCCAATAACAATGATAATATGCTTGGCAATGAAATGAACATCCAGAATAAATCCGAATGCTTGACTGAATGGAGTTCACAAAGAACTTCCAATGAATGATGCAATGATGAATGATGAATGCCATTGATTAAATGAATATGATTGAAATCATCAACGAGATAAATGTATGAGAGTTTGAATACCATTGAATGATGATATGAATGATGCAATGAAAGAGTTGTCCCAATAAGAGAAAAATAGTTTTAATGTTGCCCTAGACACGTGGCGGAATGTGAGGGCTTGAGAGTGACATGCGTGTGTTAGACTCTCTCTCTAGGCTATTAGGCACAGCTATTGTGTTAGCGGTGGTTATGGGATTGTTCTCTCGAGCAGTAGAGTGAGTGAGGGTAATCCTCCGAGCATAAGGATGCTTGAGATACGGTTCTCCTATCCAAAGAAAGGTTGTTGACCCGGTGAGCGTAGAGGGCTCGAGGGTTGATTCCTCCGAGAGGAAGACTCCTGTGTAGGGTAGTTCCCCTGGGTAGGATAGCGATGAAGGTCAGGGCCTTGTGCGTTGGGTTGATCTGAGGGTAAGCTATGACCGAAAATGGAGAACTAGGGAAAAGGCTGGACTACTTCCGCGAGCCTTGTTCCCCTGAGTGTTCTGCCCTAATGCCTACTATACGTCGTGGGCGTTACTTAGGATCGTGCCACATGGACGGCAGGGATGCGAGCGTATTTTGGGTCCACTATTTGTCCCCCAAATTCTGCAGTGTTTCTTGAGCGTACTGTGGAATTTCAAGAGACTTCGAGCGACTCTAAGAAAGGGAGAGGTCATAACTTTCCAGTTGTATCCCACCTCGAGTGTTCTTGTAACGGACATAATCTGTACATCATTAAATGCGGTCTTGTCTTGCAGGCACTTCCGCAGTTGCATTTAATGTGGAGTGGGAGCATGGGCGCGTGAGCCTTGGGCGAAGCAAGGCGGTTACCAATAATGGTACGGTTATCAAGGCAGGAAATGATTGCATTTTGAATCTACGCACATCTTCTCTGTATAAATAGGATTTTGCATATTCATTCCAATCTTTACATATCCAAAACAAACATAATCACCCAACTTTCTTTGCAAGTTCCTATGCTTCTGGCAAAAGCGGTTACCGTGAGCACAGTAAGGGGTGACAAAGATGGTGTTCCGGTGGCTATTCCCGTCTCCAGTACCAGTAGAGTAGGCAGTGATGAGGAATTGAATGCCACCGTGTGAGGATTGAACGAGCGGCCCCCAACGGATATAGCGGCCTTGTTCGAGCAATACGACAACTCAATCCTGATGATGCAAAAAGGGAAAAGGGTTCTCTCCATGACCAATACCGCCACAAGACCTCAAGATTATGCAGTAATAGTAGCGTTGAACCTTGGCGAAGAGGGGCCATCCAAGCAAAGAGTGGAAGATGAGCCTCTGTGAAAGAGAAGGAAAGGGAAGGAGACTGCAACACAAGATAAGAGACCCAACCCCTATAAAACAGAAAAGACTTTGGACTAGATCGAGCGCTCGCTAACCTCTGAGGAGCTTACCAAGATGATGGAGGAAGTATCTTGGTCAAATGACGTGGTGGCTCGTCTCCCCAAGAAGCCACAAGAGGGATGGATGACCGTGTATATAGACGCTATAGTAGCAGGAAGCTTGCGGTTCCCCATTCCTCGAGAGATGAGGGTTATCCTGAATTATTTAAACCTCACCCTTTCACAGGTCCTGCTTAACGGGATCGCTCTGATCAACGTGTTCGTGATCTTGATGAAGGCAATGGGCCAGGAACCCTCGGTCAACAACTGCACCTGTCTATTTTAAATAGCACGCTCGTCCCAATCCTCCCCTAAGAATGGCTTCGACTACATTTCCTCCAAGAGGTTCATGAGGATGATCAATTCTCCCTCCACTTCTCATGGCGAAACCTGGAAGTGGAAATTCCTATTCATTACTGGCTTGAGAGAGATGTTCGGGGTTTCCATGAACTGGGTCGAGCACGGGGAAAAAGATTCCCTTATAAGGGAAAGGCCCCCATCCATTATTTTCGAAGGTTGGGCGAAGAGCGTAGTCATAGCGATGAAAGAATGTAACAAGGTGATAGAGGCGAAGGGCTTGCTGTTGAATGAAGAGGTTTAATATCGCTTTAGTCTTTCGAGCCCTCCTGGGATGGTGGGGAATCCCCCACACGGACACTGGAGAAAGATTGTTAGGACTTAGGAACTAATTCCCACTAACTCTTTCACTAACCTCGAGCGTGTTATTTAGGCTCCTGTACTTAGATTAATTCCTTATTTTCCTTCTTCGCTAACATGTTTCTGACATTTATTCTTCTTTGTGTAGCGATCGAGATACTCATGGTTGGCAAGGCAACATCGAAGCTTGCATCTCTTCTGAAGGCACTACTCGCGGCTGCTCCAGGCCCCCCAAACACAGACTGTTCCCCAACAGCAAACTGTCCCTCGAGGAGGTGCGGTCGAGGCACAGGAGGGCGTGGTAATGGCAGTCATGGAGGGCATGTTGAGGGTTGCAATCGAGGAAAAAGCTTGGTTGATGAGCCAGACCACCAAGGCTCGAAGGGTGGTGAGGTCCAGGAGGTTTTGGTCGCTCCCCCAGCGAGGAAAAGGACTATTGACGCGGCTCGATTAAGCTTTGGAGTGGAGATCCGCAAGGATGGATCTGAACCTTTGAGAAAGAGAAGATGGATGAGGGACCCTGCCCAGGTGTCGGGTAAGGGCAAGAATGTTCTAGTGGGGCTCGTTGAGGGCGATGATGGTTACACTTCCTCCTCGGAGGAAGAAGATTATTGGAAGTGTAAGTTCGTTGGTCACCATCGCTACAAGAAAAGGCCTGCTGATGGGCCAGTTTTACTGAAGAGGGGGCTCAACGCTCGTAACCTCAGTTACAGTATCTTCGAGCAGGCCCAGTTTGGAGACGATCATGCCATACTGGTCGACCAATCAACGGAGGAACTCTGGTGAACGCGAGCCATGCACTCATTACAGTAAGTGCCGCTTCATTCCTCGATGCTACTTTAACACTTTTACTTATTATTATTCTTCTCTTTTCTCATGCACTTATCACTTTTCAACTTTGCAGGAGGTGTTTCCTCGATTGAAGAGCTTGGAGCAGCGCTAAAAGGTTTACGCTGCCCATAAAACCAAATATAAGAGGATGTCGAGGATGCACGATCCAGCCTCCCTCCGCCAGGAATGTATTGAGGCAACGGACAGGCTCAAAGCTGCCGAGGATGAGCATGCCAAGACCAAAGAGGCATTGAAGGAGATGAACAAGCAATGGCAGGCTCTGGATCAGAAACACATAGAGGCTAAGGAGTCTTGGCGAGTGGAGAAGGAAGAGCTACTGAAGGAGATGGAAGATATGCAGAAAGCCCTCGAGGAAAAAGACGAGCTGAAAGGTGTAAGTGCTCAACTGCAGGAGATCTAGAGGAGTGTTGCCACTCTCGAGGTTCGCTCAGCGAGGGAAGCAGTGGAGAAATTCCTTCTCTCAAAAGCGTTTGATATGATGGCAAATCTCCACTACTTTGCCAACGCTGCCCTATTCTACTGGAGGGGCATTAGGAAACTGATCAGATTGGGACTGGCTCCTGCCCATGCTCACAGTGATACTCGTCTGGATATACCTAAGGATGAAAACTTGGAGATAATTCCCGAGATTCAGGGTGATGACGAAGAATAGGAGGTGCTCGAGCCAGAATACATCGAGATGGTCCAAGCTCACCAGACAGCCTTCCTCGCAGCAAATAGGCCCCAAGAGGGATGATTGATGCTCGATGAAGAGACTGGAGATAGACTTTCACAGAGTGGTGAGCCTCTGTCTGTGGCTCTTCCAGAGCCTAATTAGCCAACTGCCTCCAATGCTCGCGATGAAGAGAATGTTGCTCCATGAAGTCCACTGGTTTCCAAGTTCCTTGCCTTTATCTTCTCATAACCTTATTTTTCTTGTTTTCTGCTATCTCTTGAACAATTCCAACTTCCATTTTGATTGTATCACTCTATTGAACTTTTGTCACTTTATTATGTATTTCTTCTATCGTTGAATGAATCTTCATTTCTTACTTATACCATTTTGTGTTGTCTCCTTTGCAGGACTATGGATTGATGCTTGAATGCATGTATGCCTTAGGAATATCTTTAGGTTGGTTCTAGCTTTTACTGAAGGATAGAATGATGAGTATGATTGTATAAGCTCGAGGGTGTGTCAGCGTAGGGATCACCCTGGCTAACTAAAACCTAATAAGAGACAAAGAATCTCAAGTTGTACAAAAATATACTAAGTACAGAACGTCTTTGAGATGGATGACCACTGAGAACTTCTAGCTGTAATAAACTTAAACTTAGAATCTTTGGAAAATTTGCTAAGTGTTTGAACATAAGATAATCCGTCGAAGGATCTCGAGCGCGAATTAGGATCAACCTAATTGGCTCATTTTGCGTATGAATTGTGGTGGCTTGGGTTTGAGGGTATAACCTCATTGGGGTTTATCCTGGCCGCTTGAAAGCCAAGGCACGAGGGTGTGTTCGCGAGGGATCACCCTGGCCATAAGAAAGTCGAGGCATGAGGGTGGGTCTACGAGGGATCACCCTGGCCATAAAAAAGTTGGGTTAGAACCTGAACTTAAAAATGACTGCGAAATTTGCTAAGTGTTTAACCAGAAAATGATCCTTTGTTGGACCTTGAGCGTGGACTAGGAGAGCTTAGCTGGCTTCTTACATTACGCAAAGCTATTTCGATGTGGAGTTTCCTCGACATGGAGTTGGCTTGTTCATCCTCGAAAGAGAGGTGTACACAAAATAGATTGAATAAAAGACAAGTAAAAATGGCTCAATCACTTATATTCAATGTTCGTATTTCTGTCAAAAGAAAATACAGTGTGCCCAGACAGGAAGGATACAATACTTACACGTAGAACTTTCTAAGATTGCATGTGTTCCATGGTCGAGGGAGATGCTCGCCTTACAAAGTTTCTAGTAGGTAGGTGTTGTTCGCTCGCATCTGGATAACTTTAAAGGGGCCTTCCCAATTGGGGTCCAACATACCCACGTGTTTAGAAATTTTAACTTTTTTGAGGACTAAATCTCCAAGTTGGAAAGTTCTCTCCCTAACACGTTTGTTGTACTGCGAGGCCACTGAAGCCTTGTACTTGTGGGTGTGAGCCCAAGCGGTGTCCCGCTTTTCGTCGAGCAAATCCAGTTCGAGCATATGATCACTTTCATTAGTAATGGGCTTGAAATAGGCTACGCATGCAGACTCCTGGGCGAGCTCTGCAGGTATCATTGCCTCGGATCCGTATGTTAGGACGTAGGGGGTCATGTTCGTTACCACTCGGGGGGCAGTTCGGAACGCCTAGCGGGCTCCTTGGAGTTCCTCGACCCATTCTCCCTTCTTGCTCTCGAGCATCGTTTTCAGATGTTGTCGTATGATCCTGTTGGTCACTTCAGCTTGACTGTTAGCCTACGGATGGCCTACGGAAGTGAAGCGTTACTTAATACCAAGTTCTGAGCACCATTCTCGAGTGTCAGCTGTGATGAACTGGGATCCATTGTCTGAGATGAGCACCCCTGGGATGCCATATCTGCAGATGATGTTCTTCCATATGAAGTCTCTGATCATTCAGAATGTGATCTTACGACGGCTTTGCCCTCGGCTTACTTTGTGAAGTAGTCTACCACGATGATGGCGAATTTTCACTATCCGACCGCCATAGAAAGGGGTCCCACAATATCAATGCCCCATTGATCGAAGGGTCATGATATGTCCATAGGGATCATTTGAGCTGCGGGAAGTTTCGGGATGTTTTAGTGAAACTGGAACTTAGGGCACTTCTTAGAGTAATTGATGGCATCCTGTAAAACCGAGGGCTAATAGAATCCACTTCGTAATACTTTCTTGGCCAAAATTTGACTGCCTGAATGGTTTTCACAGCTCCCACTGTGTACGTATTCCAATACTTCCTTCACCTGCGAAGGTCTAAGGCACCTCATTGGTGGACCTTGGAACGAGCATTTGAAGAGCCTCCCTTCACTGTCTAGTGAGAATTTGTGGGCTTCGCTCCTAACCTTCCTAGCCTTGACCCTATCACTCGGACATAATCCATCTCTAAAGAGCAAGATGATCGGGTCGAGCCAGCATGGTTCAGAAGGATCAATCATGCTCACGCACCTCGAGGGTTCGTTTTCACCTATCAGGGATTCCTTACTTCTGAGGAAGGTGACTGTCCGTTCGCAGGCTCCATCCAAAGAGGATGCAAACTTTGAGAGTGCGTCTGCGCGCTTGTTTTTCGGTCGTGGGACTTGCAATTGGTGGAATTCCTTAAATTCCGTAATGATCTCCTTGACCTTTGACAGATAACGCACCATAGCGATTTTTCGAGCTTTATAAGTGTCATCGATTTGACTTGCGATCAACTACGAGTCTACATAAGCCATTATCCTGGAAGCTCCATTCTGGCGAGCAATCCTAAGGCCTTTGATGAGAGCATCATACTCTGCTTCGTTGTTGGTAACTTGGAAGGTGAGCTTGATCGTATAGTCAATTTCTATTCCATGGGGATCCCTGAGGGTCACCCTGGCTCCCTCCTCCCCCTGTGAGGTCGAGGAACCATCTGTGTGCAGTATCCATAAACCTTCTATTAAAGTGATGTTGCCTCAAATCCAAACCGTTCCACCAAAAGGTCCGCTACTGCTTGTGCTTGCATGGCTGTGCGGGGCTCGAAGCTGATGTCAAACTGGATTAACTTAATGGACCATTTGATCAGCTTTTCGGAGACACTAGGCTTGGCCAAGACCTGCTTGAAAGGTTGATCCGTGACCACTGTTATGGAGTGCGCTTGAAAATAGGGCCTCAACCTTCGAGAGGCATTGATGAGAGCAAAGGCGAATTTTTCAATTTCTGCATAGCATTTTTTCTGTACCTTATAAAGTTTTACTGAAGTAGTACACAGGCAGGTGCGTTTGCTTGTGTACTGCGATGAACACGACGCTCGTGGCCTCTGAAGAGACGAAGAGGCAGACAAATAGGTGCTGTGCCTCTACTGGTTTTGTTAAAAGAGGAGCGTAAGAGAGATACTATTTCATGCTCTAGAGGGCTTGCTCGCATTCCATGGACTCTTCGACCACTCCTGGGGGACTGTCGTTCGCAGTAGCTTTGGATCCCCTCTTCTTGTTCTCCTTTTTGTAAAGCTTCATCTTCTTACTCTCGAGACCGTCTTTGTCGAGCTGGGAGAAGTCTACTGTCTTCTTCATCAAGCCTGGTTGAATTGTCTGCTTGGGTTTGTGGCTGCGAAGGGATAGAATGTAGCATTCCCAGGCTTCCTTCACATTGCACAATACCTCCCCGGTTCCCTCAGGAGTGGGGAACTTAAGCTTTTGATGGTATGTTGAGATAACTGCTTTGAAATCAACGGGGGTTGGCCACCCGATGATGATGTTATAAGGAAGATCTACCTCAAAGACTGCATATAAAACATTCAAATTTTTACGCTATGGGGCGCAATCGAAAGAGGTGGCCAAGCGTATTTATCCTCGAGGGACAATCTCGGAACCCTCAAAGCCAATGAGGGCTGTCCTGAGAGGTTCGAGGGGAGTGTTGGTGATGTTCATTTTTTGGAACGTTGAGTAAGGAAAAACATTAACCGAGCTTCCACTATCAATAAGAACTCTCTTTACAACGTGGTTGAGCACATCTAAACTAACCACCATGGGGCAATCAGAAGTCTCGCTGGCCCTATGGGGTGTTACAATATGCTCTAAATCCCTATTTGTGAAGCAAAATATGTCATTCTTCTGTGAGCGTTGATTGGCCTCTAGGGAGTACACGGATTTGATTTGCTGGCATTTTTTATCGTAGCTGCACACGAACCTACAGCGGGAAGCGTTGGAATCTCCTCTCGATGTCCTCCGACGATCATGTGAATGATCGCATAGGGTTGGTTTTTGAGCTCCGCTGGCTTCTGCTTGCCTCGAGCTGGTGTCGAGGAGGGCTCCTTGAGCGTGAGCGGCTTTTTTGTTGTTGCACGCATTCGGCGCAATGCTCGTCATATCGTTCGAAGACCCTCACAAATTCCTTGAAGTGCCCCCTAGCAATGAGCCTTTGAATTTCGACCTCGATCTGACGACAGTCATTCGTGTCGTGGCCCTTCTGCTTGTGGAAGGCACAGTATTTCCCCGAGCATTTTTGAGCCTTGGTTTTTTTCAATCTCGGCGGCCTTTTGAAAAGTTCTTGTCCGCCAAGGAGTAAATTTCTATGATAAGCCTATTGAGCGGAATGCACTTGCGTTCGTGCCTTCACTGGGGAGATGAGTTCCTCTTGTGATTTGGGGGACTGCGGGGCGCCTATTCTTGTTTGGCTCGCTCCTCTCTAGGGCCCTTGCTGTAACATCCCAATTTTTCGGACATCCAAGATCTCGCCACGTGTCCCCTTTTTGTATGTTTTATTATGTGATTATATGATTCTGTGTTTTGCGTAGCCCTATTTTGAACTCTTTAAGAGTTTAGGGGTTTGTTTGTAATTTTGTCTTTTTAGGGGTTTTTCTGCCATTTCTCGTTCGATCGAGGTTTTGGCCCTTATGACCCCTCCTTTGCGTTCAGGGCATCGAATCGAGTCCGTAGACTCTTAGTTTGCCCAATTCTGACGCCGTTTACCCCTCCGTCCGTTCGTTTCGCGTATGAGAATCCAGGATAAATATCCCAGATCCTCGTACTTTGTGCCAAACCATGTCAGCCTCTCTCTCCCTTCTTCCCCGTCGCGATACACAGACCCCCACATACACTTGAGGTGTAAAAACACACACATCCCAAACTCGGCCAATACCCGACGGAATTCGACAAACGAATAGTACTTTTCGAGCATCTCGACGACGCCGACTCAACCGTACTAATTTCATGGCATGAAAATCACCAGTGGAGGCACGACAGAGGTGCACGGCGGCGACCTTGTGCCACCACGTCGCCGGCGCGAATCCGGCGACCCTTGCCGGCCAACAACCATCCCTCCCCACTTTTTTCGACCCCCTAAGCACGTTTTCGGCCTCGATTCAGACCGAAAGTGGCTGGAAATGGCGTTCCTAGCCATTTTCTGAAGCAGCAACGACCGGTGCTGTAGCAGCAGCGCAATGGTGGTTTTCGGTAATTTTTCCGACGAGCGTACTTGGTTTCCCACCTTCTTCGACCCTCTGAGAACGATGGTGACCTCGGTTGGGGATGAAAACCACCAGAAATGGTGTTTTCCGGCGATGGAAGCAACTTGCGCGTGTGACTATATTGACACCGAAATCAGCAGCTCCAGTCAGCCATTGATGACGGGATTTGAGGGAAAATACTCAGGCCAGCAAGGTGAGTTAATTGGAATGATCCTGCCACCTGAGACTCGTCGGATCGGCGGCGACGACGGAATAGCAGCGGTGGTTTATGGTGGCTGTCAGCTCCGGCGGATTTTTTCGGCAATCAAGATATTTGTTTCGAACCTCTCATCACGGGTAAGCTGATGCCTCTTACGGATTCGATTTTCGTTAACCGGTTTGGAAGTAATTGAGGTTTGAAGGTATAGGGCTTTCGTATTC